>OX578137.1:158502133-158722133 GCA_951213105.1 Amaurobius ferox
AAATTAGGTTGCACAGCCCCAACTTTCCAAACAGATACACCTTCGTGTAGGTCGGTCGTTTTGGGTAGAAAGAGAAAGTAATAACTTTACATACGGATAATAGGATATTTATAATAGTATTCATAATAGAATAATAAGATTTAATAGTATGACCTGATCCCTGTGGTTGTCATCCCCCATTGAACTCCGATTTAAATTAGGTAGTACTGTCCCGGAACTCCAAGCAGCTACTTTACTCCTTTGGGTAATCGAAAAGTTTGGGTAGGAAAGAAAAAGAACAACTTCGCAAATATCAGATACATTGCCTCATTGTATGAGTGCAAATAAATGTCCTATAAATACCATAATTAATAAATGTCAATAAATGTACAAATAAATCTGTATCAATAAAATTGTCTCTGTGTTTATTTGTTTGTTTGTGTCATCAGCACGGAAGCACGGCAATATCGAATTCCATGAAATTTATGGATAACCTTGAAATAGACCCAATTTAAATTTTATCCATGTTTCCAGTTTCTAGGTCCAGGGATTGTCGAGATATTAATGAGAAACACACAAATAAATCTTACAGAATCATAGTATTCATTATTCAGACGATATTTTTTCCACCAACTTCTTTGAAGAAAATTATTTCATGTCGCTTACGCAACGGAATTGAATACAATGTGTTTTTATGGCAGACAATTTTTATTAAACCTTTTCCTATTTAAATAATAAAGAAATGTATATAAAATAAATTTGATCGAAATTAAATTTTAACTGGATTATAGCAATTACGCCCTTCGGGAATACAGGGATTATTGATATTTTCAATTTATTGCTTCATCTGTTTCATTTTGACAAAGCTTTCAAAAACTAATATTGAAGTACAGGTATATCTTCTAATAGACGGGTGTATATTGATAGTTTAACCTACGATAACTTCATATAAGTAATACGGATGCATCTTCGCATACAATTTTTGCGCTTTCATTTTGGCATATATTGATTCAAATTCATATTTTTGTAAATTTGTTTACAAACTGGACCAAGATATTTTATTCTTTAGATCTGCATGTGAAGTTGATCTTGTTTTGCGAGAACAGAGATACATAAACTTCATTTTAGAGTTTTAATTTAAATATTAGATGTAATAGAATGTCTTGAATATTGGTGCGAACGCGCAATGTTCGGTTTGGTGCCTCCTCTTTCATCTGTCTCGAAGGCCAGGCGAATAAAATACAGTGCATGACGTCAGCATGGCGTGAGGATGACGTGAGCCCAGGGTTGCCAGAATTTCCCAGTTAGACTCACTCCTCCGTTGGAGTGGTGTTGACGAATGGGCGTGACACGAGCTACATTGGATTGTGATTTTTGCCAATGTTTTGAGAATAGTAGGAGCTGTTTTGTGAAATTACTTTCATCAACATTTTGAGAAAAATATCACTTATTCTGTGAAATTAGTGAAGCATATAAATGCTGTTCGATTGTATATTATTCCTGTTTACTTTGTGATTGTGAATAAATGTAAATTATCCATAAACTTGTACTCGTTCTTGTATCCTGCATGGACACTCACGATTCTAGAGGATACGTTTCGTAACAAATTGATGTCAGGAGTGGGAATTCTGGAAACTTGACGGCGCGGTTACGGCTCCCCCAAGCAGAAAAACGATGAAGGAATAGTTAAGAGAAATGATGGAATTTATTAATGCGGGACTAAAAGCAATGGAAGAAAAGATTGAAACCGGACAAAAAGCTATGGAAGAGAAGATTGAAGCCGGGGAAAACGCGATGAAAGCCGTACAACACGAGATGATGGCTTTGATTAAAGCCGGACGAGACGCGATAAAAGCCTGACAGGACAAGATGATGGCTTTGATTAAAACCGGAAGAAACCCGATGATAGCCAGACAAGATGAGATAGAAGCCGGACAAGACGAGATGAAAGAGGCTATTAAAGCCGTACAAGACAAGATGAAATTCTGACAAGACGATACTAAAGACGAGATGAAAGAGATACATGACAGCCCCACTGAAGGATATTTTGGCATCAGAAAGACGCTAGTCCGTGAACATTACGTCTGATGCAATGTGGTGAGATATGATGTTCAGCGTTGGGGCGAAGAATGCACGGAATGTGGCGCTCGAAAGGGACCGAAGAAGGAAACACGTGGGCTTCTTCAGTGTTATAATGTCGGAGTTCCTTTAGAGAGAATTGCACTCGACGTTTTGAAGCCACCACCACGAACTTTGGACAATAACTAATACATCCTATTAGATGAAAATACATCCTAGAAAATGGACTACTTCATAAAGTGGCCAGAAGATTATGCAATACATGACCAAGAGTCTACACCTATTAATGAAGTTCTAACTCGGAACTGGATTTGTCGCTACGGGGTTCCTGCTCTTACCCATTATGACCAGGGAACGATGTTACCGAGCCGGTGCTGCTCAGGGATAAACTTTCCCTAATAAACTGGATGTGGTTGGCCGTTGATCTTCCGGCTCGTTGCTCGGTCGACTTAGTTGTCGGCAGAGCTTGTAACAGAGTCACACAGTAATCAGAAACATTACACATTTTAAAATAAACAGGATTTCTTAGTTAACAAAAACAACAAATTTATTAAATTACGAGGGCAGGCATTTCCATAAACTACGTTATTCAATCATGGGCGGCTAAACGCCTTTACCTTCCTTTAATCAAGAGAGAGTGAGAGAGCTCCCTACTATGTGCCCTTCGGCACCACTTAAATTTCGAATCGGGAGGTCAATGAATGCAATTAAAATCATCTTACCTATTTTTGAAGTTCTCGTGGTGGCGTCTCCGCTAAGACTCCAGGCGTAGTATTTTAAACTCTCCCGCGCACACACACACTTTCAAGACCCAACATACATCGTCTCCACAAACTGCAATGCTCCATTCGAACTCCTCACATCACCAACAACTCCAATAATAATGATGATCCCCCTTTTGAGCGCTCCTACCCTATATAGGCTCAAAAAGCGCGCGAAAAACGTGTCGCTATCTCCCTTTGCTCTCGTTACAGCATCAAAGGCGGGATTCCCTGCGTTTTCACTGAATGTAAGAAATACGCCTTGCTTTCCAAAAGATCGCGCCCCCTTCCACAATGAATTCCTTTCAATATTTCGCTCCGCAGTGTCCGCTTTATCAATGGGGGCTGGGCCTCTTACGCGAGTTGGTCATCGGCTTTCTCCGACACCTGACCGGGCCGCATTTTATGACTTTTCCCTTGATTCAGAAATACACGCCTGCATCTCTTATCAAAGGGTTTTAAGTTCTTCTTTTCACCTACATTGAATGCAAAGATAGAGCCCCCCGATTTTCAAAAGCGTCCCTGGCGATATTACTGACACGTAATTCAATCTAACTTTCGCGCCAAAATTCCAAGGTACTCCCTCGGAATTGTTACCTTACAATTTCGAAGTACGCACCTGATATTCCTAAAAACCGAAATCAGGTGGGTAGCTCTTGTTCATTGTAATCCCAGCGAAGCCCATGTTTTCAAGTCGGCATGGAAAGCCGGCTGATAACATCCGTCCTTTTCCCCCGGGGCTTTAACGCACCCCCATATTAATTGTCTTTCCTCTCCGATTCTTCCTTTCTCTCTCTCTCTCTCTCTCTCTCTTCGGTACAACCATGAACCCATGCTACACTTAATCTAAATAAAATTTTTAGTTACACTCAGATACATATTTGGTTAAACAATGGAACACAATAATAATAACATACATTTTAAATAATATCAATAATTAAATAAATAAATTAGATCAACATTTGCATGATAGAGTCCATCTCGAAAATGTTCACTCTACATTCGAAATACACTTCTGACTTGGCACCTCCAATATCACCTATAGTCTTCTATAGCAACCTGAAATAATAGTGCACTCTACAAATTTCCTGCAGCCACCTGAAATGATAGTGCACTCTACACAATAAATATTAATGATAATTGTCCGATGATGACTATCACACCCGTTTTTTTTTTTTTTTTTTTTAAAGTTCAGCTTAATGTCCCAGCAAATTCTATCAAGCTCTTGAGTCAGAGTCGTTGTATGGTTTGCTAAAGGTCCATGACCCCTTCTTTCAGACAGATCTCGAACACATTGCGCCGTACTGTCCGGGAATGCAGATACACCACCTTGTCCAGTACACCTGGTCTGTCAATGTGTCCATTTGATCGTGATTACCGGGTTTGATGTCCCGATACACTTGCGTTTGTCGGCAAGTTTAATAGGCGTAGAATTTGATTCTGGCGAGTCGTCGTCACAGTTTCTTTCGAAACTCACAGACACACAATTTGAACTTTCGTGAAAATACGAGTCTTACCGCAATTCTATAACCACCTCTCTGTAGCAAGTGGAGCGCAAGCTCCCATCTGCACATTTACACCCTTGAGTGTAATCAAGTAATGATTCACGCTTGATTGTCTCAAGTAATTGTTCTCTGCAAGTACTATCTTTACTCTTTGTCCGTGCCTATCATTAGCACTCGGACCTTCCGTTGTCACCTGTTCCGGTAATTGCAACGAGACGAATTTGCACACGTCTCCGAATCAGACTACTATGGCGTAGCCTACTGGCATAGTTTCTATGTCGTAGTGCGTCTTTGTTCAAGGTAATAAACAGACACTGCGGCCAACCATTGGCTGCAGCACTAAAGTCTTTTGGCGTAGCCCCATCATTTTGTGGTTTAACACCAAAGTCTTTTCAGAATGACCCCAGTCTAGTCGAAGTAGCATCATCATCTGTTCGGCGTAGCACCACCAGTTATTAGTGGTGTAGCACCAGCGCATCTTTGGCATGAGAGTTACTGTGGCGTAGCCATCTCATCTCCTTCACCTTCATTCAGTCCATACATTTAGAATCACAATGGTTAAGATAGATATTTATTGCATTTCATTAAAATCTCCCTTAAATTTTGAACAAGGGAAAATTTAATCTTTCCCCAAAACAATTTTAATGAAAAGGTACACAATTAAAAAAAACAATTTAACATTAATTGGGGTCACCACTTCTCTCTCTCTCTTTTTCTTAACTTAAATATCATTTACAAATGGCTCTTTCTCTAGAGCATTACTCATTCCTTTCTACTCCTTTAAATTAATTCATTAAAAGTTTACACTTAATTTTCCCACATTACATTAAAATCCCTTACAATTAACCATTGGTTACATTCAACAGTTATTTTTCTAACTCTCGGCGTATTTCTTTACACCCTAACTATTAACACTAAACATTTCACATAAATTTGGATATTTCTTATAATTATCCTTTATTTACATTTATTCGATCACGTTTACTATCAAAGCCTGTCTTATACATTAATTACTTCCTCATAATATTAAACATTTACACTATAGCTATCTCAACGTTACGCTGGAAACATTAAACTATCCATTATTTACATTCCTCAATTACATCTCTCTCTTTCTCAATCTATCCTTAATCTCTATCCTCAATCACATCTCTATCCAGCACTTATTATACCTTAATTAATTCATCACCTCAAATATCTCAACATCATTGTAAACTTCTTATAATTACTCATTCTTTACCTTTCATTTACATTTAGTCGATTACTTTCCTTTTTCTTACATAATAAAATTTCTCTTTTATAATTAATCCTTTTCCCCTAATATGCTTTCTTAAACCCTGGTTTTGCTTGGTTATTTCGGTACTACATTTTAAACACAATTTTCACATTACACTACATCACTTGAGAGCAGACACTTAAATTTTTACAGTACACACTCATTACTGTTTAATTACAGTTCCTCGAACCCTTTTTGTTCGTATCCTCCCTAAAATACATTCTTTAGTCCTCCGCTCTCAACACCCCAAAAGAATTACTTAAACACTAATCTCCACTAGAATTCCGAATACATTGTAATCTTGCGTATTCTCATCATATTTCATCATTCAATCATTCCATTCATTCATCCTAGTATATAACCTTCCCTATAACCCGCTTAATTCTAATAATCCCGAACTCATTGCGAAAACCTGAAAATCCATTTTAATTTTTCCAACCTCGTCCCCTGGTTACTTTCGTTTTCTCTCCCCTCGGGAAACTCTCCCACAGTCCGAAATTCCCATTGTTAAACTAAGGACGCCCAAATTTCGCCCTCTGGCTTCTTACACTGATTCGCGTTCGAAACGTCAATCCTAGTGTTGGTACTTAATACGTTAACAAGCTTTTCTAACAAGCGATCTGAGATTCTGTCCAGAACCCCCTTCTCCGAATTGTCATCACTCTTTGCGAATGACAACATCTTTGTATACAACCAAGAGTCCGTCTCCTCAGTAAGTTTATTAGGGATGGGCGCAACATTTGTTGCGTTGGTCTCCCCCCTTGAGACGCTTCTGGACCGCAAGTCATAAGTACAGGATGCCTTGTCAATTGCCTTCTCACTGGCCCCTAGGGAGCGATTAACGTCCCCCTTCGCAACTTCGTTCCTTTCAATGGGAGTATTGAAGGAAGCTGCCTCGCGGCACGCGACACTTTCACGTTCCATCGGACGATTCCGTGTGGCACTAAAAACCATATTATCTGTACAGTCGGCTCCTTCGTAGCCTTCCCACTTATTCTGAGCACATCGCCTTCCAACCTCTCTCATGACTTCTGCATTTTTACTTGTTCCCTTCACAGCCCTCAAATTCACTCCCTTTTTCTCTCTATCGACCTCGCTTATTCTATACTTGTATCGTTCCTCATTGCTCGCCTCGAGTTCGCCTACTGTTTCTTCAAATAGCCCAATTTGGTCGCTATAGTCCCGAGTAGTGGTTCTGGGTACTTCCCGATAATTTTCCAGTTTTTTCCGATTTCGAAACCTCGTACTGGGTACTTCTCGACAATTTTCCCACCTTTCCTCATTTCGAAATTTCATTCTGGGTACTTCCCGATAATATTTGCGTTTTTCCCCATTTCGAAGCCTTGTCTCTGGGCATTCATATCTCAAGTGACCTAATCGAGCGCACGCGAAACATCTAACTTTATTTTTACCCGCTTTCCAAAAGTTTCTCTCATTATCGCACACTCTCACATTCTTTCCCTTTCCTTCGCCAAACTTCCAATTCCAGCTCCTCTTTGTGGAACCCCCAGGAATTGAATTATACTCTCGTGATTCATAGGGCAGTATTGAAGCGATTCTCATTCCCTTGTTTAAGTTTAGGGGCTCGCTAGTAAGATTGTGAATTCTTACAACTCTCCCCCCTTCGCGGGACCTTCCTAGCCTCGGGCTGACACGATATCGCTCGTTTCCGTCTTTCAAGTCGCGTACCTCATAGTCTACTCCCTCCTTTAAGGTTTCAAGATCGTAACTTATCCTGACATCTCGTTTCTCCCGTGGTTGAAGCCTTGTCTTCCGAAAAACACGTAAAATCGAATTTTCTTTTCCCCTAACATCTAACAATTCCCTTTTGTGTGGTACAGCCTGAACTTCGCCTAAAGATGGATCAGCGGGGTTCACAAATTCAATTGGAATTATCCCGTGCGGTTTTGAGCTGACCAGTTTTCTTTCCTGTAAATTTATTATAAAACCTCCCGCACCTATATAATCTGTTCCTATTATACCTGAGTAGTTCTCGCTCAAGGGGTGTCTCGCTATGACGAATGGGTGTTTAATGAGCTTCGGCCCGACCTGGACTGGTAGAACGCGCTCTCCGTTATGTAACAATTCTCCCCCATTTGCCGTGGTCAGTTTAACTGCGGACTCTCTACATGGGTACTTCTTTTCAAACTCTCTTTCGAGTACCCCGGGGCTTAAAATGCAGACAGCGGCTCCTGTGTCTAACAAAAATTTAAAGGTTTTTGACCCTATGGTTGCCGAAATAACTGGCAGCGAGAATTTTGAGATGGTCGATCGAATTTTACCTTTTGGGCCTATCTGAGTAATGCGGGCGTCCTGCAGCCTCCTTTTAAAGGACGCCCCATCTAGTTTAAATTATTTCTATTACTGTACGTGCCCCTGTTCTGTGTCCTACCGTTAGAGCCCCACGACTGCCGATTTCCTGCCTGAGATCCACTAATTCTCGTGCTCTCGGTTCTTTGATATCTACTTTCATTTTCTGCTCTCTGATTCCTAAATCCGCTATCGTCCCTTTGATTTTTAAACCTGTCCTCTGTTCGTCTTTGCGGAGCCCTAGAACGACAATCCCTTAAAAGATGTCCGACTTGTGAGCAGCCGAAACAACGACGAGATTCTCGGTGCGGCTCGATCTCGGCTCTCCTGACTTCGCGTGCATTTCCGGCGGTTCCTTCAGTACGGCCCTGTACTTTTAAGTCGGCGAGGTCGCGACGTATGGCATTTAGCGCCGATTCATTTGCTCTATCCCTCGCTAAAAGTAGTTCCAAAACTTCACTTGAGTCTGCCCCTGTCGAGTTTACAAATGAGACTCTATTACAGACCCTTTCATTCGATTCTTCTAAGACGGCTACATTAACTGCCTCTTCCATCGTCATCGGGTTATGCGACATTACTGACCGCTGCAATTTGGGGTTTAATCCGGCCAAAAATTGCGAAAGTTGGGTGCGGTCTGCCAATTGTTTCACCTGTGGTATACTAGTGTCTGCCCCCTGTAAATATTTAAATGCTGAATTCTTTACTCTCCCCACGTATTGTTTGACAGTTTCTCCGGACTTCTGTCGGCAGTTAGTGAACTGTTGCAATTTGACCGCTAAAGGCAATTGTTTCTCAAAATAGTCTAGGAATTGGTCTCTGAGAACCTTAAATTCCGTAGCGCTCCTCACATCATGATTATTGGATAGAAATTCCAATGCACCTCCTCTTATTTTAATTTTTGCCACTAAAAGTTTCTCTGCATCCCCCCATCCTGCGATTCTACCTACTTCTTCGATGCTTTCAATAAACTGCGAAGGTGTCATCAACTCGTCTTCGCCCGAAAATGGCGGAACTAGGCCCAGGAATCCTGCGATAGTATTTGACACAAAAGATCGCTCTGACACATTATTACAGGCTGCGTCGCCACCTCCATTTCCTGAATCTCTTGGCATTTTTGTATTTTTCTCCCTTTACTAACAATAACCACTAATAAATTCTAAACGCCCGCAAAATAAGTACATAAATGGCATACATTCAATACAATTTCACAAATAGTCATGCATAATACCAAACAATTAAGATATAGCCTGCAGTATATTCTATTTAATTTTCTATTTTCTAACTTTCATCCATTGCCCCTTAGCGTTTCAGTGCATGTTAATAAATCCTAAACGCCCACAAAATAAATACATATACAGCATACACTCAAAGAAATTTCACCATTAATCATGCTTAACATCAAATACTTAAGATATGGCATACAGTCTATTATTTTTAATTTCTATTCTCTAACTTTCTTCAATTTCCCTTAGCCTTATCGTACCCTTTAACAAATCCTAAACGCCCACAAAATAAATACATATATAGCATACATTTAAAGCAATTTCACCATTCATCATGCATAACATGCATAACAAATACTTAAAACAATTTGTAAAAGTTAACACTCATAATACTAAATGACCCATCCCGTTTTAAAAACTGCCCACTGATAATATCTATTTCATTACTCTTCACAATATCAATATTAAAAATTAAATCGTACACATCAATCCCCATTGTGCTGCTTGCTAAGTATATGCTCTCAAGTTCACAAACAATTATTATTTTTAAAAACTCAATACAAATTACTAAATCAATAATTAATTATTTATTCTATTATTTAAACTTATTCGTTGTGGCCGCAATAACTTTAATTAAACATCCTGGTACTCGGCACCAAATTCTGTTACCGAGCCGGTGCTGCTCAGGGATAAACTTTCCCTAATAAACTGGATGTGGTTGGCCGTTGATCTTCCGGCTCGTTGCTCGGTCGACTTAGTTGTCGGCAGAGCTTGTAACAGAGTCACACAGTAATCAGAAACATTACACATTTTAAAATAAACAGGATTTCTTAGTTAACAAAAACAACAAATTTATTAAATTACGAGGGCAGGCATTTCCATAAACTACGTTATTCAATCATGGGCGGCTAAACGCCTTTACCTTCCTTTAATCAAGAGAGAGTGAGAGAGCTCCCTACTATGTGCCCTTCGGCACCACTTAAATTTCGAATCGGGAGGTCAATGAATGCAATTAAAATCATCTTACCTATTTTTGAAGTTCTCGTGGTGGCGTCTCCGCTAAGACTCCAGGCGTAGTATTTTAAACTCTCCCGCGCACACACACACTTTCAAGACCCAACATACATCGTCTCCACAAACTGCAATGCTCCATTCGAACTCCTCACATCACCAACAACTCCAATAATAATGATGATCCCCCTTTTGAGCGCTCCTACCCTATATAGGCTCAAAAAGCGCGCGAAAAACGTGTCGCTATCTCCCTTTGCTCTCGTTACAGCATCAAAGGCGGGATTCCCTGCGTTTTCACTGAATGTAAGAAATACGCCTTGCTTTCCAAAAGATCGCGCCCCCTTCCACAATGAATTCCTTTCAATATTTCGCTCCGCAGTGTCCGCTTTATCAATGGGGGCTGGGCCTCTTACGCGAGTTGGTCATCGGCTTTCTCCGACACCTGACCGGGCCGCATTTTATGACTTTTCCCTTGATTCAGAAATACACGCCTGCATCTCTTATCAAAGGGTTTTAAGTTCTTCTTTTCACCTACATTGAATGCAAAGATAGAGCCCCCCGATTTTCAAAAGCGTCCCTGGCGATATTACTGACACGTAATTCAATCTAACTTTCGCGCCAAAATTCCAAGGTACTCCCTCGGAATTGTTACCTTACAATTTCGAAGTACGCACCTGATATTCCTAAAAACCGAAATCAGGTGGGTAGCTCTTGTTCATTGTAATCCCAGCGAAGCCCATGTTTTCAAGTCGGCATGGAAAGCCGGCTGATAACAACGAACTCTTGCTCTGTCATATTCACGGAACTGTTTAAACTACTCGATATGGACAAACCTCGAACTACTCCTCTTCATCTTCAATCGGAATGCATAGTAGAGGAAATCAAGTGAACGATACTTAATCATCTCTCTATATCCGTATACAAAAGCCGGAGAAACTGGAACCGTCACCTACCGTTGTTCCTGCTGGCCTACCGAAGTACTGTCCACTAATCGAACGGTACTTTTCCATCCAAAATGCTGTTTGGCCGGGACCTACGATTACCATGTGACCAAAAGTTTAGAGGACCATGCATGTGATATTCTTTCATTTCCTGATGAATATGTGCAAAATCTGCAGGCACGGTTGCATCGTTTCGGTCTTGAGAGGATCAACATTGCTGCAAATAGAATGGAGACCCGTTACAATACTAAAGCTAATGAGGTACTATTCCAGGAAGGCGACAAAGTGTGACTGTTCAACCCTCGGCGACGAACTGGACATTCGCCAAAATTGCAGCACAACGGGGACCCTACGTCATCATGAAAAGATTAAACAGTGTCGTTTATCAAATCCAGAAACCATCTTCAACCAAGACAAAAGTCGCCCATATCGACAGATTGGCACCATTTTGGGATCACGGTACATTAACATTGCCCGGGATGTGCAGTCTTAAAGAGGGGACAGTGTTGCGAATGCGCAATGTTCCATTTGGCGCCTCCTCTTTCGTCTGTCTCGAAGGCCAGTTGAAGAAAATACAGTGTATGATGTCAGCATGACGTGGGTATAACGCAAGCCCAGGATTTCCCAGAAGAAGGGTTGTCAAATTTAGTGACATTTGGCGACTTCCGGAATGTACCAGAAACTTCTCGATAGAACGATTATTCTTTGAGATGTAGAGATTTCCAGAAGTTTCTATGGAGATACTATAAAAAAGACTCACCCTTCTGTTGGAGTGGAGTTGACGAATGGACGTGACACAACTACGTTGGACTGTGCTTTTTGTCAATGTTTTGAGAATAGTAGCCGCAGTTTTGTTGTTGTTGAGACCCAGACCGTCCGACCTACCAGAAAAGTGTAAGGTAACTGTCTTGGACGGCCGGGAAGTGCCACTCAATTTAGACCGGAACCCAGTGGGGGAGGCATCCACAAGGACCGCACCCTCCTTCCCCTACCACCAACCTCTTGGACGGACTTACGGACCCACATGTTTAACGTGATCGTATTCCGCATGAACACGCCGGCAGTTGTGGCAGCGTGCAAATCCAGCTCACAAACCACCGGGCTACCGCGCCGGAAATGTGCCAACAGCACGCGGTGTTCCCAGGTGGTCACCCATCCAAGTACTAACTGCGCCCGATGCTGCTTGACTTCGGTGATCTAACGAGAACCAGTGTTATCTGCACGGTAGGGCCGTTGGCTAGCTGCTGTTTTGTGAAATTACTTTCATCAATATTTTGAAAAAAAATATAGCTTATTCTGTGAAATTAGTGGAACATTTAAATGCTGTTTTATTATATATTCTTCCTGTTGACTTTGTGCTTGCGAATAAAAGTAAATTATCCAGAAACTTGGACTCGTTCTTGTATCCTGCGTGTACACTTACGATTCTAGAGGATGCATTTCTTAGCAATATAATTAATAATATCAATAGAATTTTTTGAGTAACTATGTCAATTTGAATACTATAAGAATTTGCACATGATTGTGAATTTTAAGTTTATTATCTTATTCATTCCATGCGAAGAACGAATAATAGAGTAATACATTTAATCAGCATCTTAAGACTATATTTTGGATATAAGAAGATTTCGGATACGATTTTCGGTAAGTTGTTAGCTGTCAATTCAGACATCAAAAGTTAAAATGTTTTATAATGAAATTATCAAAATTAAGGTAAAATTGGTATAAGTAAAATAAAAGATTTTTATCTAAAATTTTAGAGAAAAATCTTCAATTTTAAAAAAATCCTCAATACTATACAACTAGCAGATATACCCGACGTTACTCTTGAATTTATATATGAACAAATACCAGTTAAAATGAAGCATATGAAGCTCTGTTCTCTTTTTACAGAATTATTTCCACAGACACATCTCGAAGTTTGGTTAACATCACTAAAATGGTAGAAAATATACTACTACCATCCAGTTTTTGCCCTGCTTCAACAATCGGTCAAACACAATAGAAACAACATAAATTTGAAAAATATTTGCTAAAATAAAACAGATCCGTTAATAATCCCGTTTATTGTATTCCAAGATCATAAATGATACACCACAAGCGTAGATATAATATCGTTCATTTAAAAAAAATTATAACCATTCCTTTATTATTTAAATTCCATATTAATAATCTGCGGAATATAAACATTGGCTTTAATTCCGATGCTAAGCAGCATATCCTTTTCTTCCTATAACGTTTTGTAAAATAATGGTCTGTAATGCTATTTCTATGGAACGTTTAAATTTTGAATATTTTATTACTGTTTTGACGACCCCTGTTCCTATAAATTCGAAACATAAACGGGCTGGTCCGCAATGAAATGAAGACCAAATCCAAAATCATACCAAATTTAAAAATATCCGTCAAAAACTGTCGGTGTGTATACGGAACAGATAAACAAACAAATAAGCATACTTTCAATTTTATATAGATATCAAAATTAGCGAAGACAACAATATTACAGTTTTCATGTTCTACGCATTTTTGTGTTCTTCTTTTATATACTTTAGTCTCCTACTCTACACATTCTGAGGTTCTTATTCTACAAATTCTTGGGTCTCATTCTAAACATACTTAAATTTATTAAGGTTCTTCGCAATTCCATCTCAGACGAATTTCGTTGTATTTACTTTAGTCCGCATTTGGTGAAAAATTCAATATCACGAAGATAATCAAGAAACGATTAAGGTCAGCAATGATCGCATATTACCGCAGAAACATGATTCGGGTCTGCGTTTAATTGCATTATTAAACTAAAAGTACGCAATTATCGTTTGAACGACACATTTACCATCTGGGGGTGACATTTGTTCCTGATGGCTCACAAAAAGAGAACTGCTTCTCCTGGTAATTTCCATGTAAATTCAAAGAGTCACTTAATGCATATATTAGCTGTCTCTGGAAATGAAAATGTGTAATGATTAATTTTATAATTTTTTTCCCTCGTGAACCAATTGAATAAATTAGATTTTTCTTCATGTTGATGCGATGTCGTTTAATTCTATTTATTTTATTAGAATACCAGCAGATATACCCGACGTTGCTTATGATTTAAATACGTACAATTGCCCGTGGTATTCTATAAACGATATAGTTCTTAAAATTTTTTGGAATAACCTATTTAATTCCTCAAAAAATGCATATATATAAATTTATATTGCTATTCAAAATTATCTTCACTGGTAGATCAGATGAATAAAACATCCTGAATTCGATTTTTAAAAAATTTACAATAAATGTGAAACTTGGTCAACATACAGTAAAATGAGGACATTAAAATGGTAGAAGATTACCCGTTCTATTTTTATCCTGTTTAACCCGTTGTTAGTCGCGCTATGAGAATTTTTCTCACGCTCCGCATATAAAGAGCGTCACTTATTTAGAAGTGACCCTGGTGTTGCCACCTTTCCTCCAGCTAATTTTTAGAATCTTCTAACCAATCTACACTCGTCAAAAGTGAAATTGCAACACGATGAAGGAATGCACGTAGTCATATGCAAATCACAGTGCCTGTAGAAGAGAGAGTTATATGCAAATGATTAAAAGAACAAAGATATGTAAAAGAAACCTGTTTATTCAGTAAAGAATGTGGCTCCAGCGGGCAGCTATACAGGGCGCTAAAAGGCGAGGTATACTATCGATGAGCCTATTAATGGGTACCTGAGGTAATCATGGCCAAGCAACGTCCACTGTGGCACGCAGTTCGTCTACGGTATGTAGCGGTGGTCCCCGGGTGCACCTGAAGAGCCACCACTAGTTTTATTACTATATATATATATATATATATATATATATATATATATATTTGCTTATAAGCAACGAATTTTAAACGCATGTGCTTCTATTCAGTTTTGAGCAAATTAAAATTGTTTTAGAATGCACGAAGCTGGAATATTAAATTACGAGCTGCGATTGGTTTGAACGGGAGAAAATCGATGGTTAGAAGTTAGAACTAGGAGACAATAGTGCGGACCTGGCCTACCTCTCGGTTTACAGGTTTAGTTCCGCACCCCTGAGGTTCTTACGGACCCACATGTTTAACGTGATCGTACTCCGCGTGAAAACGGCGGCAGTATTTTTTTTTTTTTTTTTGCAGCGGAGGGAATCGAACCCGGGTCTCCCGCGCGCTGTCCAGTGGGCTACCGCGCCCTCCATAGAAGTTAGAACTAGAGAAAATGGATGAAGAGTTAAAATTGAAAATAAATATTCCTCCTAGCTTGAGCGAAAATGTGATACATATAGAAAATATAGGAAGACAAAAAAAAAGCTGAGGACTATCTATTTTTTCCAAGCATTCATCACATTTCAGCCCGAATGCTATGCAAAAAAGATATCCATAGTGATGTTTCATTTGAACAAGGTACATTTCATTTGATTTCTGTGTCTTGCTGTCCAAGTGTTTATTAGATATAAATAATATGCCACATTTATATTTCGATTTATAAAGTATGCATTTGATTTTTGTTTGATATTTGCATCGTTTGATTTCGCCATCAAATATCCTACATAATGGTTGCGAAAAAATTATTTGCATTCTAATTTTCTTGTTCGCAATCGTTAAACATTAACTATAGTTTTCCAAAGATAAAATTCTGAAAAGTTATCAGTAGGTAGATTACTTTAATCTTTTGCTTATGGGTGGAACAGCGTCCATCCCAAACGAAGAACCTCTCAAAAAGACAGGAATTTAACATACCCTATCCCAAACAGTTCGATTCCCCTTTGCAGGCATTGGCGTCCACAGTTCGATCCCTCTTTGCAGGCATTGGCATCCGGACGCCAATGCCTGCAAAGGGGGTTCGAACAGTTTGGGATAGGATATGACAAATACCTGTCTTTTTGAGAGGTTCTTCGTTTGGAATTGACGCTGTTCCACCCGTAAGCAAAAGGCTAAGCGGAAAAAAGTATTGTGAGAAAAACTCTCACCCGCGACCCTCTGCCGTTATGCGCCATACTAACCATGCCGCAGCATTCGCTATTGTTATGGACTGTGTACAAATCTACAGTTTTTGAAATTCGGAGCAGACAAACACATAAACAGATTTTCAATTATATATATTAATAAATAGATAGAGATAGAATAGAAATGTTTATGATAATACATTATGACAATAATTTACATGAGTTGTAGGGTCCACTTCAAAATAATGAAGTAAATATAATCATCTCATTAACTGTATGGAACTTCATCTGGTAAGTCAAAGATTAGTAATTTGGTATCCTGCCAAAATAAGAGTTTTTTAAAATGATGCCCTTGCAGCGTCACTCTATATATTAGATGCAGTGGATGGCTGATATTTGAATGACACTGGAATTGAAATTTTCCTAAATCCCTTCCTTTAATCACAGGTTTTAATTAACGGAGTTACTATGAATAGGATGTTATCCTACGTAATAAGAAAATCATAAAAATGATAAGGTCATGGGGAACAGACGTTGTACATCAATCTGAAATCAGAATAGGAAAAATATAAAGTTCACTTCAAAATATCACATTAAAATCGTCTTAATAACTAATTGGCTAGAGCGTCTTCTATCTAGCCAAATCAGCAGTTCAATTTTTCTCTAAGACAAGAAAGAGTTCGTAGCGACTGCTGCCGGCAGAATGGTCTGAAGTCGCCCTCTAAAAGTTATAAGACAGAAACTAAATAGTTGAACCCCCATCTTCGGGTCCAACTATTCCACTCGAGATGCCTTTCATGGGAGAGTTGAATTTGTTGATGCCGGAATTGAGTGAGAGCAATCGCTGAAAGTTCTTTGCAATCAATTGTTTTAATCATCTAACTAAATCCCCTAAATATACAGGTTGGCGCAACAGCGGCCACCTTGCTTCCAGTTGAAGCAATGGCTGTTCATGGCGAAAGGATCTTTCTTGTCCTTTTCTCCGAATCTCGAAAAAATCAAAACATTCTAGACTAATTACTTGAAGGATTGGTACATTTCTTAACAGTTAAATTGCGTATCAAATATCAGTCATGTAATATGCGTGCGTACAATAAGCACATTAAAATAGCACAGGCAGATGATAACAGATTGGGGCGGCAGGAGTTAAAATGGCGGTTGCATCAACCTGTATATTTTGGAGCCTTAGCCTCAACTATGAAACGAAAAAATTACGAAATGGCACTCTTTGCAGTCATGCTCTACTTCTGACTTATTAAAAATACAGCATAATTATTCAAGGCTACTGTTTTAAACTGTAGCCGACGCTGTGGTCGAACGGTCAAGGCAAGCGTTTCCTAGCAATCGTTCGGCTGTCGCTTTGTGGGTTCGAGTCCCACCTTCAGGCATGGATGTTGTGTCGTTGGGCACGATGTGTTCCGACCCCCACTGGTGTGCTGGGGCAACGTCATGTGACGGCTAACAGGTTCACGGTTCTGGCCGGTGTATAGGCGAATGATGAAAATCAATGACCGGCCATGAAGTTTTAAATTGTGGTTGTTGTTGTTGTTGAGAATCAGACCGTCCGACCTATCAGAAAGGTGTAAGGTAACTGTTTGGACGGCTGAGGAGATCCACCCAATTTAGACCGGAACCCAGTGGGGGAGGCATCCACAGGGACCGTGCCCTCCTTTCCCTACCACCAATCTCTCTCGGAAGGACTTACGGATCCACATGTTTGAGCTGATCCTACCGAGTGCAATTCCCGCACGCTAACCACAATCTAAGGGGCGCGGTAGCCCATACCGCGCCCCTTAGATTGTGGTTTGTAGTGTGAGTCCTAAACTTGTTGAAATTAGTTATTCTATATTTTCTAAGCCATCCTAAAGCAAAAATGTAGACGTTAAAGCATTTAACATCATTGTTTCATTTCTATGCCACCAAAAATTTAATGATAAAATAGCTAGATTTCTTTAAAAGTTTAACTACAAAATATTTTTCTTCTCATATAGAAAAAATCGTTTTTTTCAAAAGATTTTATTGAAAATTTAAATTATTAGGATATTTCTCAAATTTCTTGTCAATATAGACTATAGGCTATCCCATAGAGCTTAGGCTAAACGTGTTTTACATCGCTTAAGAAAACATCCGAATTATAAAACTATGTAAAAAATAAAAAATAAAAAAAATTCTTTAGAAAATCACTGAATGACCAGTCATCGGTATAGAAAATCACTGCTGAATGACCAGTCATCGGTTGGATTTTTCTTCTATCTATTATTCAAAGGTGTTCGCCAGTTTTGAGATCTGAACTTCTTTGCGGTTTTCACATCAATAAAAATACAAACAATAGTTAATGATTTATCTGACACCATATATTTATCCAAGTTATGGTTTGCTATGTTTAATTTGATTATCTCTGTCTTAACCCCCCCCCCCCTCCCGCGCATTTAATGTTATAGTTTCTGGCTTTTTCTTCTCCCTCCCCCTTACTCAGTAGTACTACCATTGCTGTATTTTAACAGTTTCTAATACGTAGTCAGCTCATTTGGCGTGTAGCTCACACTAAAAACAACAACCAGAAAAAAAATCCAAACACCGTTTTATTGTTTGAGACATGTTTTCAAAACGATCATCTGCATTTTACATTTTATTTGTGCAGGAATTTGCACTAGATTCTCTATATTACTGTTTGTCCAAAAAGTTACGTTCTGCAGATATATACATAGATACACACATTTCAATCGTATAAAACAGATAAAATTGAGCTATAGAAAACATAATTTTAGTAATAATGATAACATAATTACTACATTTACGTATTTTACAAATCTTTAAAAATTAGCTAATTTAAAAAAATTCATTTTTAAGATATAATTTGTTTGGCAATTAAATGCTCTAATCAGGGAGTTAGAAAAAATGTGATAAAGCTCCTAGATGGAAAGCTGGAAAATACCAATATGCTTTAAGAATTATATCTAGGTGTTGCTAATGTTAGTAAAGTCCCATCTGTGCTCATCTGACACAACAGGAAATCGCAGTGATTAGTATATATACTTTTGATTATTTTTAAATTAATGTTCCCAAATTATACGTAGAAGGCATATATATTTTTCCTAGCTGGAAACAGGGTACAAAACATATGGAGACAAAAATAAATGGAAATGTACAATAAATTTCAATGCGCCGCAATATTCATTCTAATTTGCATTACACTGATAATTTTCTTCACAAAATATATAGTTTACATAAATATTATTGAATTGTTAGTTAAATAAATAAATATTATTGAATTGAAAATTTAAATAAATATTATTGAATTGAAAATTCAAATAAATATTATTGAATTGAAAGTTTAAATAAATATTATTGATTCAATACGAGCTTTTCTCTATGGCAATGCATACAATGTTATGGGACATTTCCGACCCCAGCGCCACCTGAATGATTAAACTCTAACGATTTTCGCGTTTTCCAACCTTGAATTTTAACTCTCTCTCTTTATCTCCATATGCGTTTCTCAATCAGAAATTGTTGACTTTAAAATGGATTATTAAAATATTAAAAACATTTTTTCTTCGCACCACTAATTTCTGCTCAGTTGCCATTGTGAAGTTACTTACAGTATAGGAACCGAATTTGACCTCTCGATCCGGAAATAAAGTGCCCTATTAATATAGGTGTTCGTGATATTAAAAAATTGCATGTGGATGGCACTTGTTTTCCTTGCTTTATTTATTTATACACAGATGTGTGTTGTAGCGCACAAAATAACCCATAAAGTGATTATTTATTTCGCGTTACATCGAATTTACGGTAACAATTTTTTTTTATAATTCATTTAGCGATTTGGTACATTTAAAACTAAAGTCAAATCACTAAAATTCCAAGACAAAAATTTCGAAGAACGGTTAAACCTAGCATACTCGGGATGTTACAGTTCGTTGTGTTATCAAAATTTACATCAAAATACACGTTTACTTAAGCAAGGAAAGTATATTTTTACTTTTCATACTATATAATATAGCATTGATAAAGCATTGTTTTCACAATAATTTTATAATTCGATATTTTGATCCAAATATATGTTTTGGGAACTCCTGAACACATTTTGACTATTTTGGAGTGATATCCCCTGTCTGTCTGTATAACTGTCTGTCTGTCAGTCTGTGTAATTGTCTGTCTGTCAGTCAGTATAATTGTCTGTCTGTCAGTCTGTATAACTGTCTGTTTGTCTGTCAGTCTGTATAATTGTGTGTCTATCAGTCTGTATAATTATTTTTCTGTCAGTCTATATAATTGTCTATCTGCCTGTATGTATGTATGTCTGTGATCGATTTCTTGTGTAAACAGAAGCTGCCGTCAAAATTAATGGGTTTTAATGAAACTTTATATACAGTTTTATTTTATTTTATTTTACTTTCCGCGATTTTGGGGAGTTATTTCAAAAAAGACCAGTTTAATTATTTCGATTCGTACCAAGGTCTAATCAAAACCCGGCGTAATGTATAATTTATCAAACTGCTAAATTGCATGCAAATAGGACCGATAGTTTTGTATGCAGAGAAAATCCATCTATTGCAGAGACCGATGAACAGACATATGAACAGCATACAATAATATGTAGGAATCAATTCCGGTTTCGAGAGCAAAAAGCAGCCTCTTCTTCAAAACAAACAAGAAGCGTAACGACGCACTGATGAAGGCAATTATGTGTTCTGCCTTCGAAATCGAATTTCCACTAAATTTCATTGTATGCTATATTTACACGAATATTTTATATTAATTTTGTTTTCTGAACAACCCTTTTTTTTCAAGATAGGCACATATTCATATACATAGAATGTGAAAAATTATTTTGAGTTTGGTATCTCACTACCCAAAAAGTGTAAAACCTTCAAAAACTCAAGATTTCGACTACATTCCAAATTTTTCTATACATATGCCATATAGCGAAAATATAAATTCGCAGCATATAGCATAAACACTTATCACTATTATCAAATTTTCACGAAAGAAATATCCAATATTAGCTGCAACTTATCAGGTATTGATCAGATCTTAAGATCGGAAAGCCCTTTCCAAAGGGAAAACGCCCCCAAGTCACAGAAGGAAGTCTTAAGTATTGGGAAAAACTCCAATATTGTTCCACAAGTTTATATTTAATTAAATGCCTAAAGAGATATATTGTATAGCACCTGCTATCCACTAATCAGTGCAGTGGGTGCTATTGAATGTCCCCACCAATGGCATTTAATCGAATATAGAATCGAATTAAGAAATAGAGTTACCGAATAATCAAATAAATTCTGTTAGTTCTACATTCAGTCCACGAAAGATAGCAAATCAGAATCATTAGTTGCAATGGTTTATTTGCAATAATACATTCAGTCTATTGATCAAAATTTGCCGCATATTTTGAACTAGATTATATATATATATATACACACACACACATATATATATATATATATATATATATATATATATATATATATATATAATAAAAGGCAATGTCTGTGTGTCTGTCTTATACACTATTTCAAAATTCTAATTATTTTTTTATTTATTTAATGTTTTATGCGATTTCGACCTTTTTTTGATCTTTTTGCCCTTTTTTCTCCTCGATCCAGACATCGTAGAAAAAAACAAATCACACCATCGGAAAGAGCAGAGAATTTCGAGTAAAAATATATCTATTTCAAATCTCCTTTTCGATTTCTAATATTTTTTAAAGATTTTAAAACAAAAGTCACTTTTGGCTCAAGAAAACGATTTTTGGTTTTTAAATTCTCGCATCGTGAAAAGTACTCATAATTTCGACTAATAATTTACATTTTCAGAAAGGACAAACATCTGGCATTCTTACAAGTCTAATCTGGTCCAGAAATAATGAAAATTGCCTTCAGGATCGCAATTTTAAAGACGTCATGATTTTAAATTTCTCGCCGTTCCGCTCGGCGTTCCGTTCGTTTCTCCCCCGCTGAAGCAGGGAAGGTGGTGGGTGGGGACGTCAAGGTGGAGGTGACGTCACGGTTCTGAATAGACCGCCTTTGCTCTATATAAATTATTATATTTATATTTTAAATGATGGGACGATCTGGATTTTTTAAATGTATATTTTAACTTTTGGATATTTTAAATGGATATTTTAATTTTATGGATATTTTAAATGATGGAACAATGAAACAATGGAATGAGGATGATGGAATTAAGCATATGGTCATTTTAAATTGCAAATTAGCGCGCGGGAAGTTAGCGGTAGGCCCGGGTTCGATTCCCGCCACTGCCAAAACTGCCGCCGTGTTTACGTGGAATACGATCACGTTAAATATGTGGGTCCGTAAGTCCTTCCGAGAGGTTGGTGGTAGGGGAAGGAGGATACGGCCCCTGTGGATGCCTCCCCCACTGGGTTCCCGTCTAAATTGGGTGAATATGTAGAAAGTTATGGAGATTGTCGCGGAAGGCGCGGCAGCCCAGTGGTTAGCGCGCGGGAATTGCACTCAGTAGGCCCGGGTTCGATTCCCGCCACTGCCAAAACTTACGCCACGTTCACGCAGAGTACGATCACGTTAAACATGTGGGTTCGTGAGTCCTTCCGAGAGGTTGGTGGTAGGGGAAGGAGGGTACGGTCTAAATTGGGTGAATAAAAAGATAGTTATGGAGATTGTCGCGGAGGGCGAAGTAGCCCAGTGGTTAGCGCGCGGGAATTGCACGCGGTAGGCCCGGGTTCGATTTCCGCCACTGACATGGAGTACGATCACGTTAAACATATGGGTCCGTATGTTTTTCCGAGAGGTTGGTGGTAGGGGAAGGAGGGTACGTTCCCTGTGGATGCCTCCCCCACTGGGTTCCGGTCTAAATTGGGTGGCACATCCTGGCCGTCCAACCAGTTACCAGGCCCGGGTTCGATTCCCAAAATTGCCGCCGTGTTTACGCGGAGTACGAGCACGTTAAACATGTGGGTCCGTGAGTCCTTCCGAGAAGTTGGTGGTAGGGGAAGGAGGGTACGGTCTAAATTGGATGAATAAAAAGAAAGTTATGGAGATTGTCGCGTAGGGCAAAGTAGCCCAATGGTTAGCGCGCGGAAATTGCACTCGGTAGGCCCGGGTTCGATTCCCAAAATTGCCGCCGTGTTTACGCGGAGTACGATCACGTTAAACATGTGGGTCTGTAAGTCCTTCCGAGAGGTTGGTGGTAGGGGAAGAAGGGTACGGTCCCTGTGGATGCTTCTCCCACTTGGTTCCGGTCTAAATTGGGTGAATAAAAAGAAAGTTATGAAGAATATCGTGGAGGGTGAAGTACCCCAGTGGTTAGTGCGCGGGATTTGCACTTGGTAGGCCCGGGTTCGATTCCCAAAATTGCCGAATAAAAATAAAGTTATGGAGATTGTCGCGGATGGCACGGTAGCCCAGTGGTTAGCGCGCGGGAATTTCACTCGGTAGGCCCGGGTTCGATTCCCGCCATTGCCAAAACTGCAGCCGTGTTCACGCGGAGTACGATCACGTTAAACGTGTGGGACTGCAAGTCCTTCCGAGAGGTTTGTGGTAGGGGAAGGAGGGTACGGTCTCTTTGGATGCCTCCCCCATTGGGTTCCGGTCTAAATTGTGTGGCACTTCCTGGCCTTCCAAGCAGTTACCTTACACCTTTCTGGTAGTTACCTTACACCTTTATGGATATTTTAATTTATAGATATTTTAAATGGATATTTTAATTTTATGGCTATTTTAAATGATAGAACGATGGAACGAGGATGGTGGAATTAAGAGCCTAGCATATGGTCATTATAAATTTAAATTAGCGCGCGAGAATTGCACTGGGTAGGCCTGGGTTCGATTCCCGCCACTGATGCGGAGTACGATCACCTTAAACATATGGGTCGATAATTCCTTCCGAGAGGTTGGTGGCAGGGAAAGGAGGGTACGGTCTCTGTGGATGCCTCCCCCACTGGGTCCTGGTCCAAATTGGGTGAATAAAAAGAAAGTTATGGAGATTGTCGCGGAGGGCGCGGTAGCCCAGTGGTTAGCGTGCGGGAATTTCACTCGGTAGGCCCGGGTTCGATTTCCTCCACTGACAAAACTGCTGCCGTGTTCACGCGGAGTACGATCACGTTAAACATGTGGGTCCGTAAGTCCTTCCGAGAGGTTAGTGGTAGAGGAAGGAGGGTACGGACCCTGTGGATGACTTTTCCACTGGGTTCCGGTCTAAATTGGGTGAATAAAAAGAAGGTTATGGAGATTGTCGCGGAGGGCGCGGTAGCCCAGTGGTTGGCGCGCGGGAATTGCACTCGGTAGGCTCGGGTTCGATTGCCGCCACTGCCAAAACTGCTGCCATTTTCACGCGGAGTACGATCACGTTAAACATGTGGATCCGTAAGTCCTTCCGAGAGGTTGTTGGTAGAGGAAGGAGGGTACGGACCCTGTGGATGCCTCCCCTACTGGGTTCCGGTTTAAATTGGGTGAATAAAAAGAAGGTTATGGAGATTGTCGCGGAGGGCGCGGTAGCCCAGTGGTTAGCGCGCGGGATTTGCACTAGGTAGGTCCGGGTTCGATTCCCGCCATTGCCAAAACTGCCGCCGTGTTCAGGCGGAGTACGATCACGTTAAACATGCGGGACCGTAAGTCCTTCCGAGAGGTTGGTGGTAGGGAAGGAGGGTACGGTCCCTGTGGATGCCTCCCCCACTGAGTTCCTGTCTAAATTGGGTGGCACTTCCTGGCCCTCCAAACAGTTACCTTACACTTTACTGGTAGGTCGCGCCAGCGAGTGTGCCACGGTTAGAATTTGCCACGGTCAGAATTTCTAAGGGTAGCGAACAGGCTGGTCGCCAAAGGCGGCTAGTCTATATAATAAAAGGCAATGTCTGTGTGTCTGTCTTATACACTATACGTTTCGCGACCGCGCGTCGGAGAGCAACGAAATTTGGCAATCGGAGACCCGGGGGGGAGGGAAGGGGACACGTGAAAACCGATTTTTAAAATTTTAATTATTTTTTTATTTATTTAATGTTTTATGCGATTTCGACCTTTTTTTGCCCTTTTTGCCCTTTTTTCTCCACGATCCAGACATCGTAGAAAAAAACAAATCACACCATCGGAAAGAGCAGAGAATTTCGAGTAAAAATATATCTATTTCAAATCTCCTTTTCGATTTCTAATATTTTTTAAAGATTTTAAAACAAGTCACTTTTGGCTCAAGAAAACGATTTTTGGTTTTTAAATTCTCGCATCGTGAAAAGTACTCATAATTTCGACTAATAATTTACATTTTTAGAAAGCTGAAATATCTGGCATTCTTACAAGTCTAATGTGGTCCAGAAATAATGAAAATTGCCTTCAGGATGGCAATTTTAAAGACGCCATGATTTTAAATTTCTCGGCGTTCCGTTCGTTTCTCCCCCGCTGAAGCAGGGAAGGTGGTGGGTGGGGACGTCAAGGTGGAGGTGACGTCACGGTTCTGAATAGAGCGCCTTTGCTCTATATAAATTATTATATTTATATTTTAAATGATGGGACGATCTGGATTTTTTAAATGTATATTTTAACTTTTGGATATTTTAATTTTATGGATATTTTAAATGATAGAACAATGAAACAATGGAATGAGGATGATGGAATTAAGCATATGGTCATTTTAAATTGCAAATTAGCGCGCGGGAAGTTAGCGGTAGGCCCGGGTTCGATTCCCGCCACTGCCAAAACTGCCGCCGTGTTTACGTGGAATACGATCACGTTAAATATGTGGGTCCGTAAGTCCTTCCGAGAGGTTGGTGGTAGGGGAAGGAGGATACGGCCCCTGTGGATGCCTCCCCCACTGGGTTCCCGTCTAAATTGGGTGAATATGTAGAAAGTTATGGAGATTGTCGCGGAGGGCGCGGCAGCCCAGTGGTTAGCGCGCGGGAATTGCACTCAGTAGGCCCGGGTTCGATTCCCGCCACTGCCAAAACTTACGCCACGTTCACGCAGAGTACGATCACGTTAAACATGTGGGTTCGTGAGTCCTTCCGAGAGGTTGGTGGTAGGGGAAGGAGGGTACGGTCTAAATTGGGTGAATAAAAAGAAAGTTATGGAGATTGTCGCGGAAGGCGAAGTAGCCCAGTGGTTAGCGCGCGGGAATTGCACGCGGTAGGCCCGGGTTCGATTTCCGCCACTGACATGGAGTACGATCACGTTAAACATATGGGTCCGTATGTTTTTCCGAGAGGTTGGTGGTAGGGGAAGGAGGGTACGTTCCCTGTGGATGCCTCCCCCACTGGGTTCCGGTCTAAATTGCGTGGCACATCCTGGCCGTCGAACCAGTTACCAGGCCCGGGTTCGATTCCCAAAATTGCCGCCGTGTTTACGCGGAGTACGAGCACGTTAAACATGTGGGTCCGTGAGTCCTTCCGAGAAGTTGGTGGTAGGGGAAGGAGGGTACGGTCTAAATTGGATGAATAAAAAGAAAGTTATGGAGATTGTCGCGTAGGGCAAAGTAGCCCAATGGTTAGCGCGCGGAAATTGCACTCGGTAGGCCCGGGTTCGATTCCCAAAATTGCCGCCGTGTTTACGCGGAGTACGATCACGTTAAACATGTGGGTCTGTAAGTCCTTCCGAGAGGTTGGTGGTAGGGGAAGAAGGGTACGGTCCCTGTGGATGCTTCTCCCACTTGGTTCCGGTCTAAATTGGGTGAATAAAAAATAAGTTATGAAGAATATCGCGGAGGGTGAAGTACCCCAGTGGTTAGTGCGCGGGATTTGCACTTGGTAGGCCCGGGTTCGATTCCCAAAATTGCCGAATAAAAATAAAGTTATGGAGATTGTCGCGGATGGCACGGTAGCCCAGTGGTTAGCGCGCGGGAATTTCACTCGGTAGGCCCGGGTTCGATTCCCGCCATTGCCAAAACTGCAGCCGTGTTCACGCGGAGTACGATCACGTTAAACGTGTGGGACTGCAAGTCCTTCCGAGAGGTTTGTGGTAGGGGAAGGAGGGTACGGTCTCTTTGGATGCCTCCCCCATTGGGTTCCGGTCTAAATTGTGTGGCACTTCCTGGCCTTCCAAGCAGTTACCTTACACCTTTCTGGTAGGTCGCGCCAACGAGTTTGCCACGGTCAGAATTTTCAAGGGTAGCGAACAGGCTGGTCGCCAAAGGCGGCTAGTATATATATATACAGGGTTGTTATAATTAAAGTTCGCCTATTCAGAAGACTCTAGAGCCGGTTCTATCGCTCCAAACGAAACAACATTTAACTAGTATGTAGTACAAGTGATGCGCTCTGCGAAAATCGAAAAAAAAAATTGTTACAATTGTCGTCAGTAGGTAGCGCTGCTGCAATATCTAAAATAATTTTCGCAAGTTTCGTTGTAAAAAAAAAAATGGAAAATTTATGTCACAGTTGGTAAAAGTAAAATTGTGAAGATTCATTCTATCAATTTCGGTCAATCCAGACGAACACACAAAAGTGTACAAATTTCAACAAACGCTTGAAGAAGATCACTTGTTTATTCAAATCTTCGAAACACTGAAAGACGCTTCAAATCAACTTACGATTTAAAACAAGCTAACAAAGTGTGTCTGTGATTCCTTTGATACTGGACGAGTTTATTGTTTCTGAAAAGCGTTAGAATCTGACGCTTTGTGGAAAATGGTTACGTTGAAAGAAAAGGCTCTTCTCGTAAAGTTATTTTATCAACAGAACAGCAACGCAGCTGCAGTTCTTCGAGAATTCCGGAAACAGAAACTTGTTAGACGTGGACCAATGTCTGATCGTGGCGTTCACAAAATGCCTCCCAAATTTGAGGCAACAGGAAGACTCGACATTCTTCCTGGCAGAGGACGAAAACAAGTGGACAGTTCTAGCGTTGAAGATATTGCTACTGCTGCCGTAGATTTATCTAACCATTCACCATATGGTAATGCATGTTTGCCAGCTATTGCAAATGAAGTCGACATGTCGATTTCCACGGTGAAAAAACTGATGCTTAAAATTTTGCGCTATTATCCATACAAGATTCAGAGGGTGCAACAGCTAATACAGGGTGATACAGGAACTCGGCTAACATTTGCACTGCAATTTTTTGCACGAATAAATGAGGATGACTCTTGGCCCTGGAATATTCTGTGGAGCGATGAAGCTATTTCTATGTAAACGGACAAGTGAACACACACAACAGTCGGATTTGGGCGAAAGAGAATCCTAACGTTGTTCGAGAAGTTCCATTGCATGCACCTAAAGTGACAGTGTGGTGTGGTTTTACAGCTACGCTTATGATAGGGCCATATTTTTGTGAAGAATCAACACCCACAGGACCCATTACATGTTCCGTAAATGGGACAAGATATCTCAATATGTTGTCACTTTTTGTGATTCCCGAGTTGCAACAGCGAGGCTGCCTTCAAAACACCGTTTTTATGCAAGACCACCACCTCACATTACTCGAACAGTTAGGACTTTCTTACAACGTCATTTCACACAAGACCGTGTGATAAGTCGTTATTTTACAACAATATGGCCACCACGATCGCCTGATCTCACACCACGCGATTTTTGGCTGTGGGGATGTTTGAAAGACTCTGTGTCTAAAGACAGATGTCGGACGATCTCTGATCTGAAGAACAGCATTAGGCGTCACATCGGGTCAATCCCACAGGACACTTTACGCTCTGCAGTAGAAAAGTTCTGAGAACACTCAGTTCTGAGAATGGAATGTGTGATTGCAAATAATGGAGGGTTCATTGAGCATGCGTAATGCTGTTAGTCGTCGCTGGCGAGCGACATGTTTTATTTTTTTGGACGCAGATTGCATCACATGAAATTATCTCCTTTTTCTCTGTATTGTTTGGAGCCATAGATCTGACTCTAGAGCTTTCTGCATTAGCCAATTGTCATTGTACCAGCTATGCATTACATTTTCCTTTATTTATTTTACAAACAAATTGCAACAATTGCCTTATCTATTGGCACAGCGCCACCTACTGACGACAATTGTAACTATTTTTTTTTCGATTCTCACAGAGCGCATCACTTGTACTACATACTAGTTAAATGTTGTTTCGTTTGGAGCCATAGAACAGGTTCTAGGGCCTTCTGAATAGGCGAACATTAATTATAACGACCCGGTATATATATATATATATATATATATATATATATATATATATATATATATATATATATATATATATATATATATATATATATATAATATACAGGGTGATCCAAAAGTCCTTGACACATTTTAAAATTGAATATAAACTCAAGTAATTACCATACGATATTGAGGTTTGGACTAAAATGCTTTCCACGTTAAGAAGTTTTGGTTAAGCAAATAAAAAAATTAGTTCCAAACTTTGCCCATAGATGGCGCTGTACCTTAAAAATACTTAAAAAAGCATAAAAACTGGAGACGAGTAGTGAAGAAGTGCTTGCCCTGCCACTTCTTTTTCGATCCAAAACGCTTCCAGTTTCTAAAAATTTGCTATGCCAATCCAAAATGCTGTTTCGAGATGGAGAGTTTTTTGATACTTGGCACGAAACTTTCTTTGAACTGTAATGATGGATTTAGTTTCAAAGTACCAACCTACGCAATGAGCTTTTTCGGTGGGAGTTGTCATTTCTTACTTCTCAGTTACAGTGTCAAAACGAATCTGAAAAAAAAAACACGTAGATATACAAACATTTGAACCAGTAGCGTCATCTATGGTCAAAGTTTGGAACTAAATTTTTTATTTGCTTAACCAAAACTTTTCACCGTGAAAAGCATTTTAATCCAAACCTCACTATCGTGCGGCAATTATTTGAGTTTATATTCAATTTTAAAATGTGTTTTTGAATGTATTATGCATGAAAGAATCTTTTCCCAAATTAAGCTATGGATATCTCCGGACCAGCATGGCTTTATACCAATGCGGTCAACATTAACTAATTTAACTTGTTTTACCAGTGATATTGTTGATGCTATTAAAATCAAGAACCAACTGGATGTTAATTATACTTTAGTAAGACTTTTGATCACTTCGATCTAGGGTTATTAACCCGTAAACTTATTACTACTGGTTTTAGTGTTGATTTGTCGTCTTGGTTTTACTCTTATATTACAGATAGACTCTATTCTGTAAAGTACTTTGGTGTAAACTCTAGACTATACAGTAATTCCTCTGGTGTTCCCCAGGGATCATATCTGGGCCCACTTCTTTTTTTAATTTTTATTAATGAAATACCCCGGATTTTTAAAACTGCAAAATGTCTTATGTTTGCAGACGACTTGAAACTTTATTTGAAAATCAACTCATTAACTGATTGTGAACTAACTGATGCAGAGAGATCTAGATGTACTGTATAACTGGTCTGTTTTAAATAAACTCCATTTAAATGTTTCAAAATGCTATGTTATGAGCATGGCTAGGATCCGTAATATTCACAATTACAATTATATTTTAAATACTTTACCTCTATCTCGATGTACTCATATTATTGATTTGGGTGTCACGTTCGATGATTCTTTTAACTTTCAGAGACATATCGATAATACTATTAAAAGAGCCTACCAAAGACTCGGTTTCACTTTAAGACGTTCTCGTGTTTTTGCCAGGTCTGATACTATTATTTGCCTATATAATACCCTTGTTAAACCAATTTTGGAATATTGTGCTATGTTTACAGTCTGTTTACAGTCTGTTTACAGTCTATGTTTACCCTGTTTACAGTCTGCATTCTCAACGAATAGAAGTCGTGCAAAATAATCTTTTACGCACTGTGGATTACAGATTGACTGGCTATTATCCTTATGATATGCATACGAGTGATCTCAGACAAAAATATAATTTAATGTCTCTTGAAAAAAGATGAAAATGGTCCTACCTCTTGTTTTATTATAAAATCTTAAATAACACTATTGATTGCCCCACTCAACTTTCTTCCTTGAATTTCATAAACCTGTGAATAATACTAGGAAAAAAACTTTGTTTCACAATACTACTGTCAAACACAATTACATGAAATACTATTCTATCTATAAAATTGCTGATCCATATAATACTTATTGTACTAATATTGACATATTTAATTTGACTCCTGCCTGTTTTAAAAAACCCTGTTTAGATGTGCTTGACATGTATACTACTTAGTAGTATTGTATTTTATGTTCTGTTCTTTTTATATTTGTGTAGATACTGTAACTGGATTTCATCTGTAGTGCCATGTAAATTGAATAAAATAAAAATAAAAAATATGAAATAAAAACAAAACATTGACAAAAGTCATTTCACAGAATAACAGCTACTATTCTCAAATGATTGACGAAAGTTACAGTTTAATGTAGCTCGTATCTCTTTGACTACTCTCCAACTGAGTGATAATTCCTTTTGTAGACTCTCTATAGAAACGTTTGGAAATCTCTCATATCTCATAGAATATTAGTTATTTCGAGGTGTTTCTCGAATCTTTAAAATGTTTCCAAATTAGCGATAAATTGCCAAATTGGGCAGCACTCCTCTGAACTTCAGCTCTGGTAACCCTAGATGCTCGTCACATGAAAGCCTGTACTGATGTTCTCTCCGTTTGGTTATCAAAAGAAAAAACTCCAGTGAAGCAATATTGCACGTTCGCAACACTATTACATAATATTGCATATGGAAAGTGAACCTATTAGACGGTACTTACCACCTTTTTCTAAGTTCATGTAATTTTTTTAATAAAACGTACATTATCTAAAGAACGGTTCATATTAGAGTTCTAAAAGTTTACGTCATTATTTTTATAATGAAAATTAATTACATATGAAATGATTATTTACTTAACGTTATTGAAGATCTTCATTTTTCAATATTTTTTTTCTTAAAAATCTTGTGTGGTCTTTCAAAAATTCGATTGCGTTTAAAATCAGCAGAAGCAGCAGGCTAAAAACATGCAACTAATAACTTCAACCATTTGAAGACAAATACGGAAACAGCTCACTCTTTAACCCCAAAACAAAAGTTACGGGAAAATATTTAATTAATTCTGCGTTGCAATATTTTTGGACGAAGACTTGAGTTGTAAATTCCATGTCAAGAGACTTATATTAATCCGAAAATAAAAAAAAATAATTTTTTGCATCAGCAGCCTTCAGATTCAGAGCAACGCATTTTGAACCTCTTGCGCATAATTTTTCGTAAAAACAAAAAAAAATATTTTCACTCACAATCTCTTTCATTAATGACCCAAATCCCCAAATATACTCCTCTAGAATCGACTTTATTATCGATGAAGGTAAAGTTTGGATCAAACGTGGAGAAGACTTTCAGCTTGCTTCTAATTAACAAACGAACTCAATATCTCCTTTCGAGTATTCACTTGGCGGATTATTGGCGGTAATAACATGAATTATTACGAATTTTAAATACGCTTCAAAAACTTTAATTAAATTTGTTATTACAAATCAATAATATTATCTATTAAAAATATATGTTAGGAGCATGTGTCATAATTCCAAGATGTTTTAGCAAGGGGGTGGGACATCCCAGTGGTTAGCGCTCGGGGATTGCACTCGAACGACACGAGTTCGATTCCTGTCTCTGCCCAAATGGTTCACGTGGATTACGGATCCGTTAAATATGTGAATCCGTAAGTCCTTTCGAGAGGTTGGTGGTAGGAGAAGGAGCGTACAGTTCCTGTGTATGCCTCCCCCACTGGGTTCCAGTTTTAAGTCCCACTCAGCAGGGTGGGGCTGCTGTCCCCTTGGTGCTCCTGGGGGGTCCGCGTTCAGCATGATAGGGTTGGTGGCATTGTCTATCCGGCGGGATTGGGTGGCCTGTTGGTCCTTTTCCGTATCGAGGTAAACTTTTCCCTGCCCTCATAGCTGCTCTAACAATTAGCCTTCTTGGCGACCTGGAACATAAATGAGCTATTAGCTTCTTTAGCTTCCACAACTAATTAGTTCCTTCATTTTCTGCTCTACTAAATTTTCATGTTTGTTTAGAAGCTGTTACCTTTACCTTACCGTTGGTTTGGACAACGCATGTAGCTGCTGAAACCGGTTAGTTAACTTTTTACTTTCCCTACATGCTTAGTATTGTGTACATGGATAGTAGTTTAATAGGGTAGAAAATTCGAATTCATGTTTACGACAGAAGAGCACGTTTCAAGCATCTCTGAATTCGAAACGAACATTTTTAATGTAATGTCTGTGTGTGTGATGTATGTGTGTGTGGATGGGTGGGTGTGTTCGTGTATGTTCGTGTGTTTATGTGTGTGTGTTCGTGTGTATGTATGTATGTATATTAGTGCGTATGTATGTGTGTTGAATGTTGAAAACCCAGACAGTCCGGCTCGTCCTAAGACATAAGCAGCCGTTTGGAAAGCCGGGAATGGAAGTCAGCCAAAACCGACTTCCATGTTCAGCGAATCACCATAATTTATTAGAAATTTAGAAACATACAAATGGAGAATATATGGTTTAGATAGACAATTTTACAAGAATAAATAATTATGGATATCGTATATCAGTAAGGAAAGGAATTTAGAAAAGTAAAAGAACAAAAACTTAATTTTGAAAAAGAGAAAAAGAGGCCGAAAAAGCAAAGGAAATAAAAACAGATGTATATGAATTTAGAAGAGGATCGAAATAAATAAGAATAATATACAATATTTACATTTGTGCAATTAAAAAAGGACAAGTTGAGAGTTAATGATGATAATAACAAAAAATGACATTATAAAAAAGCAAGATAATGACAATATACAAAAGAGGAACAACAACAGCACAATCAAAAGCTATTGGAACAGTGTAGATTTCATTGATCAAAGTAAATTGAGAGCAGCAACAAACCAATTAGTCAACCTTATTAGAAATATCTCTAACAATAAGAATACAATTTTTAAGATTATTGAGAAGAATTTTATTAATGCTAACTCCTGAAAACCAAGTCTCTTGAAGATGAGAGGGAGGTTTAGTCAAATTAATTTTTTTAGAGAATGGACAAGAAAAAACATGATGATCTGCATCACCAAAAGAATTACAAATGTATTTGGAGGTTTTTTTAAATTTGAAATAATATAAATAATCTAAAAATGGGCCATAGCCTGTTATGAAGTAAATAAGATATTTATCATAGATTTGAAAATTAGGATTAAATTGAGGTAGGAAATTTACAATACTGGCAGAGTCATGGGTTCTAGGGGAGATATAATTATTTAAATAAGATTACCAATTTGAAAGAATGAAATTTTTACAGAAGTTGGTTAAAAGTGAATAATGGAAGGGGATAATGTATGTATGTGTGTATATGTTCGTGTGTGTGTGTTTGTGTATGCATGTTAGGGTATGTGTGTGCATATGCATGTTAGTATACATGTCCGTGAGGCTGAGGATGCGATATTTCACGAAATAATTGAGCGATTTGAACGAAATTTGGTACGGTTATTAAATTCAGTAAATACTGGAAACCTATTGATTTTAAACTCAATTGAGCGTTCGGAAGACTTATAATTTTGAAATTAATTTTTTTAAATAATCATAAAAAAATCAGGGTATTCAAAGATATTAAACAAATAATAATTTTAAACGTAATTTTTTATTACAAACGAATGACATAAATTTTAGAACGTTAGCTTAAACCAGTCTCGAAATATTGCACGGTTTTCAAATAAATATATCTAAAACTCACATAAAAATGAGCAATAGTATATGTAACACTCAAATACGTAACACATGACGATAAATTTAGCGACCTTGGTGACTAATTAGGCGAAATATCCCCAACTTGGCGATTTTTTAATACTTTGCCAAATTGGCGAAAATGTCGCAACTTGGCAACAGTGACGCTAAAGTAACAACATTGACGTCAAATTGATGAATTAATAATTAACATATTTTAATGTTATGGAATAATTTGCTTAACAAATGTTAGCAATATTTCCAAATGTCACATTATGTTTGAGCAAAATATGAATTATTTGGTACCTCAAAATTGTTGTCATCCTGAAAAACGCCAAATGTATGTCTACTTTTCAACATTAATGCTTTAAATCTTGTCTATCATTATTTCACATTGAAAATCTGAAGTATTTGCATAATGTAGAAGAAGTCGTGTTCAGATATTTTTTAATTTAATAAGACACTTATGTTGGTAATTTTTCTCACTGAACAAAGGCTTCAAATCGTTTGTTTGACTATGCACTTTCCTCTTTATTATTTTACCTTTCATTCAGTGTCCTACCTCTTGCTCCTTCCTCCTTGGATTTCCATCTTTTTTATCTCACTTTTTCCTGATTCAGTCACATTTGCTGTTCTAACCAATCAATTGAGTTGCTGATCTAGCTCACACGAGTGAAGGTTGCGATGCTTGTGTCCTGACAAAGCAGACTGTCTCTTACCTTCGAAACTGATCGATACTATCATTTTATGTTTTGTATGTTGCTTTTAGCGACGTTATTTGTGTTTTATTATATTAGCAACAATTTGATCTGTACGTAATTTTAAGGTTAGTAAAGCGTTATCTAGAAACTGGACTCGTTACAGACAAAGCGAGAACAGACATGCCTCTCATATTATTTCAGAATAAATTGTCTGAAATAGAAACTTTGTTGCGAAAACTTTTCAATGGACTCTTTGACACTCATTATATGGATGAAGAAAAGTTGCTTTAAAATAAGAATTATTTTAATCAGAGAAAACGTCATGCTCTTCCGTTGATAAAAGAATAGTTTGTAATTATCGCCTAGCATATTAAAACCAGCAGCCGATATTTCTAATATATTTTTAAGAATATATTATAACCACCAAACCGAAACAAATTCTACTATTTCAATTTTTTTGGCAAGTTATACGATTTTTAAATTTGTTCTGCGAGAATTTTCCCATCACCCTGTATTTAAGTTTTTGAAATTTTGACAACGGCCGTAAAATTAAGTCACCAACTGAAGTAGTGACTTTAAGTCACCAACTGAAGAAGTGACTTTAAGTTACCAACTGAAAACAGAAAAGATTTTAAGACTATAAACTCGAATTTCATATGTGTTCAATGTCATATGCGTCCATTTTATGTATTATTTAGGTAATAAAATGAAAATCATTGTATAAAATCAAATAAAGAATTATTGAAATCGTATATGTAACGAGAAAGTCGTTTGATACCTATGTTTCCCTTTTTAATTATATAAAATCAATTTACTGAGACTATTCTTAAAAAAACATTTAATCCAGACATTGAAATTAACCCACATGGGGACACAATATGCATTCATTCAAGAAATGTGCAAGTGAAAGATATGCCAAACATCTCAATCCAATCATACAGAACAAAACTTGTAAAGAACCTTACTGCCTCAACCGGAAATCGAACCACGGATCTTCGTACTGGCCAGCCGGCGCTCTTCCGTTGAGCAATGGTATGGAATTGCAAGCTCTGATCGTCAAAGTAGACTCTGAATTTCCACCGTGTAAAGTCAGATTGGAATGCAAGTTACAATCGGATTGACCACAGATTGCTACTTTTACCTCAAGTTAGCCTCCTGATGCTCTCTTTATCCTCCAGATCAACTTGCTGCGTAGTTGTTGTCTTCCCAATTTAAAGTTGACACCCAATATCCCAGAATCCACTGCATCTGTGCTAGGCCACTTTCAGACCTCAAAGATCTTTCTACTCACAGACTAATAAAAACAGACTTTTCACTCGACGGCAGCGCCCTTAACCGCCAACCAAATATCAAGGTTGGCACGCTTGGCGATGGTCAGTGACGGTTTTCGCCAAGACGTTCTGCTAATATAACCCTATTTGGCACTGAACGAAACACTTGGAAGTTGGAAGAACGTTGTTCTATCATCGCATGTTTACACGTGGTAAACATAATTTCGCTGCTATTTTGGATTTTATGATCAATTATTTTATTTTTATGGATTACTAAGAGAAAAGGAATTACATTTACAAGGTATGTAATTTATTTTTATTTAAATAAAAAATTTATTTGTTATCCATCCCATATTTTATTCTATGCACGTGTTCATCATAAGAAATTGGTGCAGTATTATTACTGCCGACTAGATTAAATTCTAAGAAGCAGTGGCATTATTAGCTGAAAAACCTTTTCCTCATTTATATAAAATGTATAAAAATTGATATTTGGATAGCTTTCTCTAGAGAAAGATGAATATGATATTGAATGTGTATATATTTAACATGCTTTTTACTAACTGACGTAATGTGGAAAATAATCCGCTCCCCCCTTTCTAATTAACGATTAAGTTCGACACCTTTGATAATGCATTTATGTAAATTTGTTATTTAGTATAAGAATATTAGTGTATTTAAACATATATATAATATATAACAGCATCCCAGAATAAATTAAGAACTAAGCAATTTAACAATCAACACCCTAGTATACTTTTCAGGCTGAAAATATTATATAATATTTTAGTCTGTTGGGTATGTTAGCTTGTAATTTTTGGTGTATAATGATTTACAGTGATGCAATGCGTCAATTTTTTTATTTAGTTTATGATTGCGTGAAATAAATATATATCTATGTTTATTTATTTAAATTTACACATATTACAGATAAAAATATTTTTAAATGCTGATCATGTTTATAGTTTAAAATATTATAAAAGTACAGTTCCATAATTTTTTTTGGCCGCATTAACATAAAATCGCCAATTGAGCGATAGTCGCTAAATCTAGCAGAGCTGCGATGGTTGGCTCCTCGAACGCTAGGGTCTATGCGAAATCCTATGTTAACGATGTTGCCATAGGTTCCTATGGGAGTGAACCTTCTGAATATAGTATTCTGTGTTTGCACTAATCTGCAGGGTTGATTTGTTTGGGCGCCATTGTAAAGAACCCTGCTGCCAAAACCGGGAATCGAAACACGGATCTTTGTACTGACTAGCCGATGCTCTACTGTTGAGCTAATAGGACGGAATTGCAAATTAGTATCGTCAAAGTGGACTCTGCAAATTATATTCCCCTCTCTTCCCCAAAAGACTTCATTAATGCTATATTGCAGTTCTTTATGCGAACAAACCCAAAAAACTAAAAATCTGATGTGGGCAGCACATGACTTTCCCTGCAGTCTTATATTAACGTTCTCTTTATTTTAATTAAATTTATTTTACTTTTAATTCAATTTTCGTTCTCATTCGGTAACCGAGCTTATTTTCAAAGGTGGCGTAGAGAAAGTACGAAAAACAAAAATTTCTCGAGAGCGGCTAGTCCTAGTGTAGTGGGGTTGGTCTTATTCTTTTCGTTGTTAAACATTACGTTTTAAACGAGCATTTAATGGATATATTTGAGTATACCTAGTTCTTTAGTTTAGATTTTGACGATATTTGAGGGCCTTTTTGCAAAAAAAGGCAGGTTATTTTTTTCCGAATAGTACCAAAATCGAATCAGCACCAGGGTAACCCACAAGTGACTCATCTACCGAATTTTGTGAAATTCGGTTCATTAGTTTTTCAGTTAGAGTGGATGCAAAATCTGCACAGACAGACAGACACACACACACAGACGTCACGCTAAAAATGGTTTTTTTCGTATTCTAGAGGTCTCGAAACGTGTAGATCCGTCGAAAACTCGAGTTGTGATTTTCGGCATGATTCCAATACTTTCGCTATTCATTACCATGTATTGCAGGGAAAGTAAAAACCTCATGTCCAAATACTTATAATCTCGAAGGAAAGAAAAATGGCAAACTGAAAATTTGAACAAATACATACATCTCAAAATTTTTTTTTAGCTTTACCTAAAATCAATAGATTTCCGTTCACAATCACTTCCAATTATGAGGCAAAATTAAAAAACTCGCTAAAAGTCATTCTATTATCGATTAATGTCAAGTTTACGGAGACAGGGCCGAACTTTTATTAAAAGCACTAAGTTACTATTTAATAAACTAATGTCCAAATTTCGCCTTCCGCGCGTTCAAGTTTAGGAGATTTTAGCCGTTGCCAGAGGTGGTAATGGTTTGGAGTTATTAATATGGCACTGATGATGTGCTAATGTTGTTAAACATATCACCCGAAGATTGCAGTGGATAGCATTCTTGAACAAAATATTATTCTCCACAAATACCTATGATATCTGTATCCTAATTGTAAAGCGACCTTTACGAGTAAAGTAAAGGTTGTTTATGCGAGTAGGGTAGTAGTGGGGGTTCTGGACCATCCGGAGTAATTTTAACATGGAGACATCCCTGATATTATAAACTAAGGCTCCAGACGGAGAGAGGTGGAACTTCTACGCGTCACGTGCTTTATCCTCAGCGGAGGAAGTTTTATGAGTCAGATATGAACAAGATTTTTAATCAGTGGGTAGATAAGAAGTATTGTTCAGGATGTTTTAGGAGATGTATATTTCATTTCGTTGTATGTAACTTGAATGTATAAAACTTTCATTGGAGCATACCTAATTTGGGACCTCATACTGCTGAAAGCTGTTCGGTTGAAAGTCTAGAGTGTATTTTTGAAACTTTCATATTTATTTTTTAGAATTCAGGATGTCTTGAGGATACACACATTTTCAAGAATGACAACTAGAGGGTATAGAAACTCTTGCTTTTAAATGGTACTATTCTGAGTACTTAGTTTATGCAAATTCTATATTATCTCAAGCAAATGTTTAAAGGAGTCTCAAGCAAATGCTCAAAGGTCATGTATCATAGGATATTTTTTCTTAAATAGCGTCCTCTAGTGTTTAAATAGGGAACTAATAGTTTTAATACGACCATTCTGATCTGACATTTTCGCCCTCATGGGTAAAATCTTGATAAAACACACATTTCACAGGAGGTGTATATTTATATATCACCTCAGAACGACATCCATCTTGTGTTATAAGTAATTTATTCAGATGTTATGTATGCACAAGCATGACTCCATGGGGCATAAAACAGACTTCAAAAATATATTAAGTATATTATTTCACACCCGAAATCGACACGACTGTAGAGAGTGAAAACAACCAAAGAATGGCTTAAATTGTTCTCTAGTGTTAAAATAGCGAACCAATATTTTTCTAATCACATTTTCGAAAACATTAACTAATATTCATATATTTTTATTTAATTCACGGTTATTTTTACCGCATTCATAATCATTATAGGTAATATAAGACTTTTATGCTTACACAAAATTCCGTTTTAGCCTAATATTCATAGAACACCCAAAAAAATGTTCTTCAAAATTCCATCTTTCGCAATATTTAGTTCGATAATAAATAGAAAATTCTTTAACTTTCACACATACGTAGGACATATTTTTATAACATGTAAGCCATGTATTCATTTTCTTTATAGAAAATACTAACGCATAAAATGTTCAAGTTATTTAGAAGCTATTGCTTGACCTTGAGGGACAAGTGTAGTGACCTGGGACATACATGTGGAGAAAATTTGGCGACCTTGGACACATTTGGAGAAAATTGGCCAACTTTGGAGACACATTTGGAGAACATTTGGCGACTTTTAACAAGTTTGAGAAAATTTGAAAAATGGACAAGAATTTTCCGGGTTGCGTAAATTTTTCATGCATCTTCCAGAGAAGATATATAGGATGCGTATTGTTGCAGAGAGCAATGTTGCGTGGTGCGAGTAATGATGAATTTTTAAAAATGTCAGAGTTTTGAAAATGCAATCTGCTTATTTGTGAATTGAGCATTTAATTACTGTTTCATTGCATCTGCGACTTTTTTTTTATATTGCGACTTCTCTGGATAGCTAAAAAATTATTGACTGTATCTTGCTCCTGTTTATGTTTGTTGCTAGAATAAAGCTAAAGTTATCGAGATCTCCGGACTCATTCTCGTATAATGAAATCACATCAATAAATCTAGAGAATGCGTGGTAACAGTATCCTCAATCTTTCAAACAACGCTCAAACTTGGTTTTGATTACAACAGAGCGGTTGATAGCATTCTCTGACGCTAGTAGCTGTAAAGAACTTAATGTGCCTGTGTATACTATGTACTTTTAGGAGTTTCGATGAAAAATTTAAACTAGTAACTGGTATATGATTTCAGCAGGATGCTTGAAGCATGCGAGAAATAATGCTATCAAAAGAACATAAGCAGAATCAACATCATCATTAGCTTTAGGTTTATCGGCAAAAGAAGATTAAATTTTTTATTCAAATCCCTATATTCTACAAATACTTGAATAAAATAAACTTGGTTGTGTTATTCTTAAGAAAACAACAAAAGTGATTCAGAAATGTGAACTTTGGAACATACCACAGAAGTGTTTTAAAAACCTTTTTGTGTTCTGGATATTAAATTGTTAAATTAGCAAAATATGTGCACCACAGAGTGGCGCAGCGTCCATTTAAGTTAAAATGCTTAACCTCCCCTGTTTAAAACATTGTTTGAATAATTATTTAAACGTACTTTTATTTATTATAATTTTTTAAATAACTTTAAAATACATAAGTATTATTTAGAAAATTTTTACATTTTACTTGCTTAAAGTGAAACGTTTCAAATTATTTTCCCATTAAAACACATATTTTAATGTTTTAGAAGCTGAACTCATCCAGCTTTCGGGTGTAGAGAAGCATGGTATCAAAACAACCCAACTGTTAAACTCCCCCCTAGCTGATTAACTAACATGGAAGTTGGCTTACAGAAAGGTACGACTATTGCCTCCCCCATTTTCAACCTTTTATAAACAGTCAATAATTGGATGAAAGAATATTTCTCGGGCAAGCCTAATGAATCCTCCATTTTTGGTCAAGTGCAATTCTATTAATTAATATTCACAGAAAATAATCATTATTAATAATACTAAAGAATTTAATTAATTTTTCACAAATAAACTAACATTTATCTAATTTTAAACAATATCAAGATGAAGAAATATACTAATAATGACTACCACTAAATTTAAGTAGTTTGCAAAATAGACTTAGCTCTTTATATCGGCATCAATATGGCGAAGCATCTGTTTCCGTTTTGGGGAGTTTTAGAAAGAATAAATCTGATTTCCCTTCAAAAATCCCATATCAGACGAGTATCTCAGTTAGATAAAAGTGGTTGCTAATTTCCTATCGAATTCTTGGATATATTGTTAATTATAAGATATTTTAATAGTACAGTATTTGCAAATAATTAATATACAATATTGTTTAAGGGCATTGTTGACTACAATGATTTTTAACTAAGCTTATATTTCAGATTTCTCACCAATTTTCACTGCACTGTTTTATATATGGGCGCCCGTAGAACGTTTTGCAGGGAGGATAAACTCGAGAATAAAATGGATAACATCTTTTAGCTTAATGCTCGCACTTTGTTATCTTTAATATCATTACCTTGAGAGGGAGGGTAGAAAGAGGGAGAAATGGACATATTTCCAAAAATGTTCAAAATGTATTAAGGAGATCTTAAAAAGTGCTTAATCCTCAAATTCTTGAAAGTTTTCTCGAAAAGATTACTATGAGAAAACAAAACATTACTACGAGCACATTACTACGAGACATTACTACGAGACTTAAACATTACTACGAGACTTAAACATTACTACGAGAAAACAAAAAAATAAATTCTCGCGGTGGATTCGAGCTAAAAATGTAATGGAATATTCTGAGACATGCACCCCTAACCAGTCCATTCATTACCACCCTTTCTGAAGCAGATGTGTGTGACCTAACACAACTCAATCCCAACATGAGAAACAAAAATAACTTTTACTGGAAATATTTATTGCATCCCAATACTTTTTATAGACAAAATTAGAATTGGAAATTTTATGTACCGGAGATTCATTAATTCAAAAACGAAATCTGTATCGACAGCCTTAAAATTTGGAGAAATACTCTGCAGGCCTAGCCAAAACTTTACAGGAAAACAAATAATTTTGTTCCAACAATCCCGTCAGTTAACGACGCAAAATTCAAAAAATGCTTTCCTAGAAGCTATTCTGTTATCGAGGGATTTAAAGATTTCTGAGACTCTGACCGAATCTCTTAATTAAAGCAGCTCGTTTCTAATTAACAAATTCATTACTAAATTTAGTCTTCTGAGCGTTGAAGTTTAAAAGTTGGTCGATGCTGCGAATGACGTTAGTGCTGATTAAAAAAAAGTACAAGTTTGGAAGAGAAAACATACAACAAAACTCTAATATAATGTCTGGAAATTTACATATTTAATGTCTAACGTGGTTTTGCTTTAAAGACCCTCCAGAAGCCCCTCGGTGAACAAGAAGGTTGAAACCCTACACACTTATAGTACTCCTTCCCGGCCCCGGCCAAACATCAAACTACCGTTAACCTCAGAGTTGGCTGTTAGTACAGTCCGTAGGTATGGAAAAAGGGGCTTGCCGTGCAAAAGGTGGAGTAGAAGATTTAATTTTTTGTATTTGTATGTATTGCTGCCAACATGAAAAAACCAAGTTATCCAACATGGCCGACCTCGGGAGAAATTTTGGCAGCCAAAAAACTATGAAATTTTACGACTTTTTTTGATTTTTTCGAAATATCTCAGAAACGATCGACTTTTGCGATTCTTTCTCAATATAAAATTTAAAGATAATTAAATTTCCTACAATTTTCACAATTTCAACTTTTTTATAACACGAATAGTAAGTGTGCTACAGATTTTTGAAAGTTAACATTTTTTTCTCAATTTGATAAAACTCACAATAAAAATCGGTTTTATTTTACTCTTAATTTCTATTTACTTCTCCTCCAAATGCACAACACTTCTTTTGCTTATATTGTTGATGCGTAAAATATTGGATGCATGGTGTCGGAGGATGGGGAGGGAGATGGGAAACGTAGCCAGTTGGGGGTGACCTTGAGAAATGGCGGCTGCTTCACAGCTGAAAGCGAGATAAGCCATATTACTCACAACCTGCACCAATAATGCCTGTCTAATGGGTATTCCTGCAAAATTTAGACAAGCCTTCTGTGTGCTCGAATGTAAGGCACCCACAGCAAAATTATGGGTTCAATATTTTCGTATAACAACACTCCTCAAACAGTTCACCGAGGCTGAGCGTACAGGCAACTGGAAGCTTCATCTTGACTCCATTCAAAAAGCACTACCATTTTTCCATGCAGCTGGCCATTTCTTATACGCCAAAAGTGCGGATCTCTACCTTCAAGACATGTTGAAACTAGAACAATTAATGGACCCAACTGAATTTCACGACCTCTCCACTAAAGGGAAGTTCACCATAAGACGCTCCAATAAATGCTGGTGTGGAATTTCGTCTGACCAGACCATTGAACAGACACTTATGAGGAGTATGAAAGCCTGTGGAGGGGTCACACGTGGGAGAGGATTTTCAGACTGTGTTTTGGCAAAATGGAATTTGGCAATGATATTCATGCAAAATGTTTGTGATGAAATTGAACAATTCTGGGATGTACATTATGAAACATCAGAGCAGCATGTGGACATGCGAAGTTCTCGTATCGACAGAGACAGAAGTGACTCAATTAGACTGCGAGAGTTGCTTTCTCAACATCCCCCCTTTTCAGACATTGATGCCATAATGTCATTAAGCAGTGGTATTGTTGGAGGAGCAGATGTAAACTGTCATTTGGCTCAAGAGGTTGGCATGGAAAGGGTCATGACAATGGTCGCTCATGGGAAATTTTAAAAATGTGACCTTCAAGAGTAAAGTAAGGTTGTAACCCTTGCATCGGTTGTCAGTAGTATTAAAGCAGGAACCCTCAAAGTAATTGCTATTGATCCGCTGACACTTCTCCAAAGATTGTGTCTTTCGAAACAGTCTGATGAAGACTTAAAAATGCTTTTTACTTATGAACTTGCACCCTACCCGATATCACTTTTCTCCGAAGAAGGCATACGGAAAGGTAAAGTCTTCATTATACATGGCTTTCACCCCAGTCGATTGCAAAGAAATTGCAGAAAAGAAACAGTTTGCTGTTATGGATGGAGGATACCTCCTACACAAAGTTACTTGGCCTCAAAATGCTTCCTTTGCTACCATAACTAAACATTATTCTTCATTTCTTAAGAGACATTATGGATCGCGAGTTGTGGTTGTATTCGATGGGTATCCTGCACGTACTGGCACCAAAAGATCTGAGCGATTGCGGCGTATGAGGATGCACCATTCCCCTGAAGTAATCTTTGAAGTGAATACGATCAACCAAGTCGCCCAAGAAAATTTTTTGGCAAATAATCAAAACAAGAGTCGTCTGATCGAACTTCTGAAAGCCAATTTTGAAGTGTGTGATATTGAAGTCAAGCATGCTCAAGAGGACGCTCACTTACTGATCGTCAACACTGCCATTTCGAAGGCAAAAGAACTTGAAAATGTGATCGTAATTGGGAAGGACATCGATCTGCTAGTTCTGATGACAGGGTTAGACCAGTCATTCAGCAACTTATTCTTTCTTAAGCTTAGGAGAGGGAATGCTGGCAATGTGTTATTTTCAACTATATCATTTAAGTTCGACCCAGGCAATTTCCTGTTCATACATGCATTTAGTGGATGCGATTCCACATCAGCCATCTTTAGTCAAGGCAAAATTAAATTGTGCAAGATTGTCAACAAATCGCCTGAAGTGAAGAAAGTCACTAAAACATTCATGGATCCACTCAGCAGTCACGATGACATAGCTGCAGTTGAAGAAGAAATTCTGAAAACATTATACACAGGTGACATCCATGCCGACCAATCCTTGAACACTTTGCGATTTAATCTGTTTGCAAAATCAGTCTCCAACAGAAAAATTAATCTCGCACGACTACGACCTACGTGCGATGCTGCACGCTACCATTCCTACATGTGCTACTATCAAGTTCAAAGCTGGTTAGGCAATAGCACCAACCCGGAGGAATGGGGTTGGGCGTGCAGCATAGGAGGTCTATTGCCTGTTGACACAAAAAGAAATTCAGCATCTGAGAATCTTCTGAAGAGTGTGTCTTGCGCTTGCAAGAAAGGGTGTAGTGGACCCTGCTCTTGTCGCAAGGCAGGTTTGAAATGCTCCAGCAAGTGCAAGCACTGCAGTGACATGGGGTGTGACAATGTCGTACCAATTTCATCTTTGGATGATACTGAAGAGGAAAATGACTTACTCCACCAGCTCTTGGAACCACTGCGACACGTGGATGAACAACTTGAGGATGACAACTTCCTTCCACCTCCGACGGTTGCTGAACCCGAAGAAGAACACATATCCTCAAAACGTCTTCGAAGAAGATAAATATGTATGTTTTCAGTTTTACTTATTAATTTCCTTTCTTTAATTGTTCCAAACCTGTATGAATCTTCTTGTAATTTGTATATAAATGTTAAATTTCTGCAATTTGTGTTTTTGAAGATAATTATTGTTTTTGTACTTTAAACAAGTTTGGCCATTTGTGGAGATTATTTAAATTTAATTTGGTGCATTGGTATTATTATTCATTATGTTAATGTATTATACCTAGAAAATTAATTGAATTACAACACACACGTCATGAATTTTTGCTTATTAATGCTTTATTATTATTTCGCTTATTACCACCCCCATATTTATTCATTCACATTCAAATATCGCTTCTGTGTAGGTAGAACATCCGAATAAAATGTAGTGTGAAGTATAATATATGTTGCAGTTATACAATATGAACATGTGCTGTTATTGGGATCTGATCGAGTCGTCTGCGAAATGTGAGGGGGAGAATTGTGACTGCGGGGTCAGGTGGGCAAGGGGTGTTAATGCGTTTTTTTACTAAGTAAAGAAAAAATGTCAGATTTTAAGAAGCTGTAGTGCGCTTACTATTTGTGCTATAAAATAGTTGTAATAGTAAAAATTGTAGGAAATTTAATTATCTTTAAATTTTATATTGAGAAAGAATCTCAAAAGTCGATCGTTTCTGAGATATTTTGAAAAAACTAAAAAAAGTCATAAAATTTCGTGGTTTTTCGGCCCCCAAAAGTTCTCCCGGGGTCGGCCATGTTGGATAACTTGGTTTTTTCATGTTGGCATCAGTATATACAAATGCAAAAAAAAAATCTTCTACTCCACCTTTTGCAAGGTACAATGTATCTACTGACTGGACTATGTGTGGTCTGGGCCTTCAACTCCTTCCCGGCCACACAGTAAGCTGCTATATACCTTCGGGTTAGTCGTGTGGTCTGGATCTTCAACACTTATAGTACTGATTACGAGACAGAAATTAATGGAAACAATTTTTTACTAAGACGACTTTTTTGATGCTGAGCAACATGCATGGTTAAACAAAATAAAACATATTAAAAATAGGTTGCAACACAATTTTAAAACAATGATCGTTTCCTTGTCTCTGATAGGTCTTGTATCAATACTAGTTTATTTATAACGAAATACAATATATTTTGGGGAAAATATATAGTAGTGAACATAAGCTGCATCACATGGCATGCAGTTTTCTGCCCAGTGCAATTGCAGTTATAACTGCATCACAATTACAGTTACAATGTGACCATTAGAAGGGTGTGGTACCACGAATTTGGGCTATCACATATCCAGAAGTTGAATCACTCTATGCCAGACTGCCACAAGGCCGTACTTTTAGCTGAAGAAGGATCAATTAAATGCTGAAAACTATTTTTGAGTCATTAGAACACGCAATACTGTTACTTTAAATTGGCATTTGAGTTTGTACTCGTATATTTCATAAACTGTACATGGGACTATCTTGTTTGGTATTTGCATGATTTCGCGTATTTCCATTAGTAGCGATTTTTACTCTTTAAGGAGAAATAGGCAATTAAGTACACTTTATACATTAAGTACACTTTATACAATTAAGTACACAATACATTTTATTGTTAATTTGAGAAATACGGTGATAAAAGTTTAATAATATATTTATACAATACTCTTGGCACGTATTTGGCTCTCATTTATTATTATATGTCACAAAAAGCAAGCCTTTGGTCCAGACTGATATAATCATCAATAATTTTCTAGCCGATTCAGGTTCTGAAAATATCCCTGTAATACAAAAACATTTTAAACAGACAATGCTTATCAAACAATTCGACAATGTTTATCAAACAATTTTGTGGAAAACATTGATACACTTTCCGTAGAATTGAGCGTCCACAAATAAACGAACAAGCATCTACTTTATAATCACATTAAAACAAAATTTAACAACCTTTTTCAAACAACCGTCGAATTACAACAGAATCCAAACTCACGTAGCAAAACTAAATGTTTCACCAAACATTTGATTAAATTTACATGGCAGTGCTTTTTTTCCGCAAACAAAACTGGATTTGGAAATTCTATGTCAAACACCTCATTAATCTAAAAGAGTAAAAAGTGTTTTCTGCGTCGAACACCTTAAAACTCGGAGAAATATATCACTAGAAAAATACATGCAGATCAAGTAAATATTTTTGTTTCTATTTTTGCTCTGAAGCAAAGATTTCTGTCCATTAATGACCGGAAATTCAAAAATTCTCCTCCAGAAGCGATGGCGCTATTGATTAATTCAAAGTTTTATGAGACCAGACTAAATCTTAATTAAAGCTGCTCGTTTCTAATTAACAAACTAATTACTAAATTTCACCTCTTGAGCGTTCAAGTATAGCAGATTGTCGATGTTGCAAGTGTCGTTAATGATGTGGCGGTTGCAATGGTGCGTTGTAATTATTTTTTTTTTGTGCGTGAATTTCGCAAATGTGCAATAAAATCAAAAGTGGGGTAATTTTAATAATTTCTTACAGAATCAGATTGGCGTAGTAAATAGTACGTTCTGATACAATCCTGGAGATCTGAGTTCTAACCCTGCCTCTGACAAATTCTTCAGCGATAAAATTGTATATAATCTTACATAATAAAGGAATGCATGTGTGTGTGTGTGTGTGTGTGTGTAGTTTGATAAACAGGCACTTTAGGACCTGAATAGGTGCATCTCGGCGAATTAGTTTTAGTTATTTTATGTTTTAGGCCGATATTAACACAAATCGATTCCTTAGCGATCTAAAATATTATTACAGAGTTTCTATCCTGACACTATCGGGAAGATCAAAAAGTTTTCTTTCAAACAAACTTTGAACGAAGGCAATACAATGAATGAATAGACAAATTTTAATGATTTTTTAAAAATATATACTTTTCGTGCGGTTTGAACCTCTCCAATTTTTATATTACGGTAGACAAATATTCACCTGCCATCCACGTTCATATTTTAACAGCAGCTTCTTAATGCATCACAAACTGCTCCAGAAAAACCATAATTTCCTCAATCCATTCGTTGATTAATTATAAGATTTTTAAGCCAACGATGTCTTCAAATTTTATAATTTTCGTATCGTTCTCCATTGATTTGCGAAAACTTCTTAGTCTACCTATTACAGCCATATATGAGCAAACACATTAAATATTGTGCGTTTTCGTTGAGTGATCCACAGGTTTGCTAGACTTTTTATCTCGAGATAAAAAAAAACATCTGATAAACCTAAATGGGTTTATTTTGGGAGGGTTTCTAACTCTGCGAATTTAAAAATTGCCCTGTGTTTTCAATTGGGTATTTCGGGTTAAAAAGAATATCTACCCCCCCCCCCCCCCCCCCAGAATTTTACATATCTGCTCATAATTGAGCGATTTTGGTTCGGTTTGTCGCTATAGTGAGTCTCTCTACCATTTGTACATGTCACCTGGATATGCAACTTTAATATAGCAAATCCCCGAGCATAACTCTTACTTTGGATACCCCCCCCCCCCCCAATTTTCTATCTCACCTCCTAATCCACCGATTTTGATTTTACGGGTGGCTATAGTGTCTGATTCATCAATACGTATCGCCAGAATATGCATATTTTTAGTCAACTCCCTGGGCATAACTTTTAGTTTAACTAGCCCCTACAATTTTACTTTAATGTAAATTAGGACTATGTAATGTTTTTCACTAGGAAAGATACGTTCCATGTGTCCAGGATTTTTATGAACGAGCGAGCAGGTAGGAGGTACGTTATTATACTTAATACATCCGTCGTTTATATTTTTAATACTCCCGTTGCTATGCCCGAAATACGTATATGTATATACATATGCCTTATATATACATATATATATAATATATATAATATATATATATATATGTATATATATATATATTACTAACATATATATAGGCATAGATACATAGGTGAGCGCCCCCCTCTACATGTCGCTCACGAGCCGCCACTGCCTATTACCATAGGTTTCTCTTTCAATTTGTAACGATTCCACCAACTTATTGAGGCCTTACCAAAATGACGTCCCAGGAAAATTTATTCAAAACAAAAGGAGCCTCATTATCTTTTATTACCCGTTTGAAAATTTCATGGAATCACATGATTATGCAAATATTAAGAACACGAAATTGGAACAAGTTATCGCGATTCTGTTATGTGTAGAAATCTCTCTTTCCAAATTAATGTTAGTGAAAGGGCTGAACTAAGTTGATGCAATTAATAGGTTAAATATGTAGTGTCCATTTCAGATGTCAAAGGAAAACTAATCGTCTCAGAAGATCAATTAGCTCCTATAAAGCCACGACATGACCATCGAGGATTCAATGGTTTATTTTCCAGCTAACAAAGGAAAGACATCGTTATCAATAACCCAATAAATTAAATAGACTGTGCCTAAACGCGACTTTCTCATATCATAATCCATTTTTAAGTAACTTGTGGGTTTTTTCTTTAATTTTATAAGTAAAATTTTGAAAAATCGTTATCGTTGATCCAAATGATTACAATTATAGCGTGTTACCCTTTACTTTAAAGAGCTTAACAGAACATTTCGATAATATACGTGATATGTGATAATGTACCCGGAGGTTAACTTCCTCCCCCTTCCCCTAGGAGGGCCCAATGACGTCACCTCAAAAATTATATCGCTGCTATTTTTGACAACAATACTTGGAACCAGGTTAGAAAATATAAAGTTTTGAATAAATTTTGAAGTTTTCGCTCGAATTTAAAAAAAAATGCTATCTAGTTCTAGATTTTTTGATAACAAAGCCGAGTGTAAAGTTTCATGAAAATCTAATAATATTCGGAGCAGTTATTATGTACACAAGAAATCGACCACAGACATCAGGCAGATAGACGGACCAGACTACAAAAATAGTTAAAACGAGTTCAGGAGATCTTAAAACGTACATTGTCATCAAAATCTTGAAATCGAAAATTTTCGTGTAAACAATAATTTCTTAATACTGTGCTTGAGAAAGTAAAAATTTGCTCATTCGTAAGCAACAGCATCCACTTGACTAATAATGAATTAAATTAATTAACAGATTAATCTCCTTACTAATCGACGAAGATTACTGACGAGGTAGGCTTTCTTTTTTTTTTCCTTCGATACCGGTTGAAAACAATAAATTTGTGTTTTATGCCATTTCATAAGAAGTTTTATAATATTTTATATTATATTAGTTTTATAATGAAGTTTTATAATAAGTTTTTTATGGTCAAGTGATAATCCTCAATAAATACAGAACATAACTTTGCGCACAATCAATTATAAAATAGATCACAACGTAAAATGTTGTGCAAATAATGTTTAGTAAACAGACGTACTTCCTGGAAATCTTTTGATTTTCTTCATCAATGCGAGCAAACCTGGAACTGAAAGCCCAAATGGAAGGAATCCTAGACCATATCGGGAAAGCAGAAAAATGGCTAAGCGGCAGAATTCAGCATTGTTATCTAGTATAACGTCATCTAGAACAGCGTCATCTAGTATTCAATCATTTAGTATAACGTCATCTAGTATAATGTTATCTAGTATAACGTAGTCTAGTATTTATTTATATAGTATAACGAAATAGAAGTTAAATGTAAAAAATAGCAAATATAGAATATATGAATTCAAAAAGAAAACAAGAAGAATTAAATAAAATGCAGAGTATATTAACTCAATGTACGGTGAGAAAGCGCGAAAAAGAGAAATAAATAATGAGGCGAAGTCATGCCATACCTCAGAGAAGCAGGTTGTCGTTGCCAGGTCATTAACAATATTACCAGAATGTTTATTAACATGCAAAGCTTTTATTAAATTCAGATCGAAGGCTGATGATTACTTTTAAGTAATAGATTCAGAATAAAATCAAACCGGCGGCTAGCCATCCAGCAAAGATTAGTGACTGTGGTTTCATTAGTTTCTTAGTTTCGGCATAAATTTTATATTCTTTCAAGCTACAATTTAAGGTAAGTTTAATTTGACCAATATACGATAATCCTTATTGACGAGAAATTTGATAAATGCCTCTAATAAGAGAGAATACTACTTTGAAATCAAACTTATTTCCCCTGATTTCTCGATAAGTTTGATTAGTTTCTTAAAGCCTTCAAGTTTGAAAGGAATCGTTTCGTGCCCCCCCCCCCCCCCCCAAAAAAAAAAACATTATTTTGACATGTGTAAAAAAATCTGATGTAGGCAGCACATGACTTTCCTTATATGATGCAATGGACTTACTAGTTTTACAGTAAAAAAATAATGTATAAAATCCACGGCACTGTGTTTTTATCGTTGAAATGGACGTTTGGCGATTTTCCGGATGATAACATGGAAAACTATTTCAAAATACTCAATTAACTTATATTTCGCACAACTCTAAACAAACAATCATCAATATTGATAGCATACTCAATAAGCGATATAGCCCATATATTGAAATACTTTAATTACTTCATCAATTAGGCATAATTTTCATTAATTTAACGTCATTTTCATTAATTTAGCGAAAATTTTGCAGTTTTGACGATATTTTTTTCAATCTGGGACGACATATCGCTAAGTTGGCAATGCTTTGCTAAATTATTCGTTAAGTTTGCCAAATGTATCACCAAGTGTTACAGACAAACAGAGAGAAGAGAATTTTTTATATACTAGAAGGTATGCCCGTCATATGATGGAAATCAGAATTTGCAAGACATTACTTCTCATTTGGAGTCATTTTTTATCAATTTGGAGACATTTTTGTCATTTTAGCAACATTTACACTAGTCTCCAATATGGCGATGTCCTGCTAAATTTCTCGCCAAGCGTTACTGACTGACGAACGGAGAAATGTGTTATTCGTATAGTCTACACTTATGTTCTTTCCAAGATATTGAACTTCCATCATCTAGTCGTCATTTCCATTGATTTAGCGTCATTTTTATCAATTTGGCGATATTTTCGTTAATTTGGCCACATTTAAAAAAGTCGCCAAGATGGCGACATTCCGCCAAAATCTCTCCAAGCGTTATAGACGGAGAAATTAGTTATTCTTGTATCAGATAAATGACTATTGACGTCCAAATACAAAAGTATTACCTAAAGTATCTTTTCTCATGAATGGACCTAGCTGGATCCACGAGAATGATATCACCAAATTTATCGCATAATATTACTTATAAAAAGTGAATATATTTCACAATAGGTAATGTATTTTTTTTTAATTTTATATGATTTACTGATAATTTTTTTGAAAAATGGGCAATATCTCATACTAGCTTTCTGAAATTTGGGTCAATCGTTTTCTAATAAAAAATAACATAAGACATAACTATTTGCGTAACTTTATTAAAGGTTTTAATTTTTTGAAGATTTTTCAAAATTTCCCTCGAAAATTTAGGGGGCGGGGGGGGGGGGGGTCTGAGCATTCGATTGCTTATAAAATCAATAAGCTTCCAGTATTCATGGATTTTACGGATTGTGATATCTGTACCAAATTTCGTTCGAATCGGTCCATTCGTTCGTCAGTTATCGTCTCCACAGACTCACTGACACACACACGCACATATACTTTCACACACACACACACACACACACACACAGACATCATCTCGAAAACGTCTGATTCGTGATCAGGGATGATTAAAACGTGCTCTCCCGTCGAAAACTCGAATTCGAATTTTCGACCCCGTCACAATACTTTCCTTATACATTATATGTATATAAAGAAAGTAATAACGTCATTTCATGCGTTACTTCTTATTTGTAAAAGTTGAAATGCAGCGTTTTCCAGATATTGAACGATTATGGTTTAAATCGCAAAAAAATATTAAATTATATATATTAACTACTATCAAATTTTCGAATATTTTACAAGTATTTTAACTATAATTGAATGGATATTATGATTTAGAAATAATAAACAAGCCATTCCAGATATAATAAATCGTAGCGTAAAATCTCACGTAACAGTAAAATGATTTCCATAAACTTTAGTTCTCCATTTCATCTGTAAACGCTTCCGTCGATAAATTAGCGTCTATTAATTTTAAGCGAAATCAGGTCCGAAGAAACCTTTTATATGAGTTATTATTTTCCTGCGGACTCAAAAATCGTAATTCTTAGAAAAACTCATGTGCTGAACACAGAATATTTATATAATAAATCGCAACCTACATATTCTACGAATTCATTTAAAATTAAATGAAGCATGGATGGCTTAATAGTACAATATTCTTACATCATAATTCATTTTTAGTAACTTTTGTTTTTCAAATTTTACAAGAAAATTTTTGAAATATCGGTATTGTGGATCCAAATGATTGCAATTGTTACGTGTGCCCATTCACTTAAAAGGGCTTGAAAAAATATTTCGATTCATACCATACTTGACAATCTGCACCCGGAGGGGACTTACCCAAAAGGAGCTAATGACATCACGAACAAAAAAAATCTGATGTGGGCAGCACATGACTTTCCTTATATAATGCAATGAATTGACTTAGCGTCATTTTTATCCATTTGGCGAGATTTTCGTTAACTTGGCAACATTTAAAAACGTCGTCAAGTTTGCGACATTCCGCCAAATTCGTCGCCAAAATCTCGTCAAACGTTATGGACGGAGAAATAAGTTATTCTTATAGCAGATAAATGACTATTGGCGTTCAAATACAAAAGTATTACTCAAAGTATCTTTTCTCATGAATGGAACGAGCTAGATCCACGAAAATGATGTCACTAAATTTACCGCATGAACAGTGAATATTTCTCAACAGTTAATATTTTTTTTTTAATTTATGGGATTTTTTGATAAATTTATTTGAAAAATGTGCAATATCTCGAGAACGGTTCATGCTAGCGTTCTAAAATTTATGTCAATCGTTTTCCAAGGAAAAATTACATAAGGAATGTCAATTTGCGCAACTTAAAAGTTTTGATTTTTTGATGATTTTTCAAAATTTCACTCGAAAATTTAAGGGGGTTCTGAATATTTGATTGTGTTTAAAAACAATAGGCTTCCAGTATTCATGGATTGTGATTTTTGTACCAAATTTCATTCGAATCGCTTTATTCGTTTGAGAGATGTCGTCTCCACAGACTCACTGACACACACGCACACACACATACTTTCACACACACAGACATCACCTCAAAAATGTTCGATTCGTGTTCGGGGATGCTTGAAATGTGCTCTTCCGTCGAAAACTCGAATTCGAATTTTCGACCCCGTCACAATACTTTCCTTACACATTATATGTATATAAGGAAAGTAATTGTATTTCGGCTACTTTTCACAACAATAATTAAAACTATGATCATTGAAATACACCCTTTTGTGCATGATTATGTAAAATTTTATCCCATGCTGCTATGTTAAAAATACAAAATTTCGAATACATTTCGAAGTTTTTGCTCGAACTTCAAAAAAATGTATATAGTTCTAGATTTTTTAGTAATAAAGCGGAATATAAATTTTCGTGAAAATCTATTAACATTTGTGACCTGAAAAATCGACCACAGACATACCGACAGACATCACTCTAAAAATAGTCAAAACGTATTCGGGAGGTCTTAAAACAAATATTGGCATCAAAATCTCGAATTGGGAAATTTTTGTGAAAACAGCACTTTCTCTATACTATATTCAATACTATGGGGAAGTAAATATTCCCATATCACAGACTAGCTACGTGTACAAAGAAATCATTTATAAAACAATTAATAAGAAAAAATAGACTAAAATCCGCTTGCAATGAAAATGCCTTTAGAAATTCTTTAATAAAGTAGGATTACTTTTAATCTGCCTCAAAAAATTATTATGCCTCTCTTTCCATTTCAAAAAATATGGAGGCCATTTTGCTTGCATGGCAGCACCATCTGGTGCCAGAATATTTTCCTCTTCTGGTACCAACTGATGAAGGAATATATTCTTTCAATTTACTATGAGCCTTCCAACTTATTGAGGTCATAGCAAGAGAAGCTATTCCAGGAATATTTATTCGAAACAAATGGAACTCCTCATTATCTTTCATTACACTGTTCGAAAACTTCGTGGACTCACGTGCTTATGCAAATCAGAAGAGAAGTTTCCGCAAAATTGGAACAAAACTTTCACCGACTTCGAAAACTCGAAATTTCTCCCACAGCACGAAGTGAGTAAAAGTGATAAAATAGCAGTTAAAACAATCGAAACGCTCAAAGGCTAAATGAAATAAATATCTGCTTATTACAGTAGCATTCCAAAATATGAATTATTCATTATACTACAATATGGTTCTGGTCAATAGAATTTCGTTTAAATGTTACCTGATTTATTGAAAGAAACACACTTAAAATTTTCGGAATTTCTTGTAAAATCTAATGCAAAATGTGTTATACAACGATATTTAATATCGTTATATAACACATTTTGCATTAGACACATTTTCTCCTCCTAACGGCCGCCTCATAATAGAGGTCTTCTCTTAATATCGGCCATGTCTACCTTATCCCGAAGTTTACTCATTAAATATCTAGTTTACTTCCAAATAGCTCAAAATAATAAACTTGGAATAGGTAAACTTTTATATTGCGGACAGTTAAGAAAATCTTACAACAGTGCAATTACTCAAAACTCTGAGCCAGGAGAGAATTTTTAAGGTGATTTTCGTGTTCAGCGACCCAAAATTTATAAAAGGTGGTTTTGGTAAATCATTTTGGTAAAAACAAAAACTGAAAAATTGTTAAACAGTGTAATTTGATTTAGAAATTTATTTCTAACTAATATTTAAGCTTCTCAAACACGAAATCTCTAAAACATAATTGAACACTTTTAATAAGTTTAATTTTGTTTAACATTTTTTTATGCTTTGCGTCAAAAATAATCATCTTTGTAAAAAATTTACTCCATTAAATTTTACGCAACATGATCGATACTATAAGTTAAGTATGCAAAGTGTCCGCAATTTAGGTCACCGAAAGTATCTGGGAAATTCTGGAAAGGTTTTAGAAATCACTTTCCTCACTTTGCCTACCCTTGGGAGAGAAATCGAAAATCCGGCTTCGTTAGGTTCTATATCGTGGTCGAAACTATAAGTATGCAAAGTTCCGGCTTTTTCTGTCACTAATGAGGATCTTCTTGGAGATCTGGGAAGATTTTTTTAATCCACTACTCGTGTGAGGGAAGGACTTGAAATACCTTCATTGAGCTTCCTCATTTTGCTCATCCCCGGAAGGGGGGGGGGGTTGTAATTCTGGCATCTTCAGGTCCTTTACGGTGGTCGAAACTATAAGTATGCAAAGTTCTAGCTTTTTCATTCGCTAATGAGGGGCTTCTTGGAGGACTCGGAAAGATTTTTTGAATCCCCTCCCAGTTTGCTCATCCCCGGGGGGAGGGGGAGGAAACTGAAGTTCTAGATTCGTGAGGTTCTACATCGTGGTCTAAACTATAAGTATGCAAAATTCCAGCTTTTTAGGTCACTAATGAGGAACTTCTTAGAGGTCTGGAAATATTTTTCGAATTCACAACCCACGTAATCAGTTCAGTGCATATTATATAGATTTATATTGGTATCCTTTAGGTTTTGTATGAATAAAAACATTATTTAATCCACTTTTTGCATAAAAATACAACTAACTACATAATTGAATTATATATAAACATCGTGATCCATACATTGTAAACCTTTTCTTCAAAATATATCCCTATGCGACATTATAGTATATACAGCTTAAAATAAAATTTTTGAAAGTTATTTTCAAGAAAAATGGTATCACAACCGTTCTCAGTATAAATGCTTCTCCGAGTTCTTCAATAAAGTGCAATTACTTTTAATCTCTTGGAGAAAATTATATTGCTTCTTCCTATTACGAATAAAATAGCGAACACTTCAATTTCAGGTCGTCAGGTCCCGTTGCACTCGCTTTCAATCTGTAATGAATCCTGAAACTTATATTGAAGCTTCAGAAAGATGGAATATTTATTCGGAACAAAAGATCTCCTCATTCGTTTTCATTACCCTTATTCTGAAACTCCACGGAGTCACGTGATTGTGCTAATGCGGAGGGGAGGGGATTTTGACACGAAATTGGAACAACTTGTGAGGACACGGACACCGTTCTAGAAAACTTTTAATCTCTCCCCTTTCTCTCTATATTATGTACGTAAAACTGATTAAATAGTTTCTAGTGCTATACAGTGTGTTGAGGATATTAGCGAATTTTGTGAGAAAGTGTCTGGCCACCTTGTCTTTTTACGTTTTATTTATAAACTTAACAAGGCAACATTTAGCAATACATTTCTCGATTAATGTATTTTGGGGGATAAATCCCGCTGATATTAATAAGGGGAAAGGTTCCCACTTGAAGATTCAATCTTGTCGTTTGAAAGCTATTAGAATTCTACAAAAACATAAAGTTCTCTGCTGCGTCACGTGATGTAGCTCGACGCGATGAGCAGAATTCACGCGCATGCTCAGACACAGCAAATAGAGGAGAGTTAAGTTACACTAGAATTCGTTGCTATGACGCTATTATTTCTATGACGTCATTTCAAAGCACAGTTGGACATCTCGGGACCACTGGCATAGTATTTTTTCCCCTGTAATGAATATTTTTGATAAGTTTTCTTGGTTTATTAAGTTCTATTTTATAAAAATTATTTTTTATTATTGTTTAATAAATCATAAAATCAAACACGAAAGATGTAAACCTCTGATTATTATTACACCGAATCACAGCCAAGTCTAGAAAATCAATGAATGCTTTAACAATGCGCCCGTTTAGAACAAAAGATAAAACAAGAAAAATCAATCATGCATAAAGCATGGATTATGAAACACTTTCCAACTTTAATTTTATTTAAACATCTCTAAAATGCGATACATTTAGTGGTAATATTTTTAAAATTATCACAATACTGCAATAATTAATAAGATTTGAAAATTTAAAACTTCATCGAAAAAAAGTACTTGATGCAATTGACGTCATCGAAATATAAATCGCCTGGCTCTCTGTGTAAATATTTCATTCAGTACAGCAGTAAATATTTCATTTCAGTAATAAATATTTCATTCATACATTTTTATTTCATTCATACATTTTTATTTCATTCCTTTTTAGCACTTTATAACATAGTTGAAAAGTGTTTATGACTTTGTTCATTCTGTCCGTCTGTCTCTCCCCCCCGGGGGCGGGGCACCCTGAGATGGTGGTTGCGGATGTTGACTCTGTAGCCTTGATCCTCGGACTCTGAGGGGCATAGTAATCGGGTTACCTGGTAGACGATGAACTGTCCGTCGAACCAGCGAGTCTATCAGGCCCCGACTCTTCCGGGTGTCCGTGACCACTGGACTGTGTCTATTCATGGCCTGAGCCAAGGTCCGGACGGTGGCTGGGGTCTCGCTTGGCGGGTGTTCTTCAGGACCCTACTCGGTGAATAATCCCGCCGAGAACGTGGCCCCCGGCAGCGACTTCGCCGGATTGGAGATTTTGCCTCCGTGCCTTCTCCCACCAATTCGGCATAAACCTCTGGTTGTCGCGGGATTCGGAGCTCAGACTTCGAAGTGTGAGGTTGTGATTTTGCGAAGCTGCTGCTTTTATATTGTGGTGACTTTTCTTGCTTACGCTTGTGTGTGTTATATCTAGTTACGATAGAACACGTCGGGCTAAGTAATTCACAACTTTGCTGTGTGCGGTTTCTCGCCATTTTGTGCTTTTCGTGCTATCTCAACTTTGGATTTACCACGTGTGCTTTCCACGTGGTAGTGCCTTTTTGGATTGCTCTCATCTGACGATATGGATTTGGACAAGGATCATCTGGAGCTTACGAGGATTTCTGCTAGTGAGCTTGATGGAGATTGTGCTCGGCCTCTCAAGGATGCCATGAACTTATACAGTGACTCTCTGCCGCAGGATGGATCTTGTTTCACGTGTCCACTTGAAGTGATGCAAGTCGCCAATTTCTTAGGACTGGTGATCTACACGCTGACTCTGCATATCAGGGATATGCTCAAGAATGGACTCATCGAACAGGACCAGGACCAAGTCTCTCGGATTATAGGTTCGTTCAATTTTGTGTATTCTTTTCTGTCTTACCGTGACATGACTAAATTTAAGAGTAGTGATATGTATGTAATCTTTAAATCACTTGAGGATAGTAATGTATGTCTTAATAATGTTGAAGTTAAAGCTAAACTTCTAGAAATAGGATTAATTAATGAAATTAAACTTGTTGGTAAATGTGAAACTGTTGAAGAACCAAGTAAAAGGGCTAGGACAGAGGAGTCTCCCACTAAGGGAACGCCTACTAAAAACCAGGATGGAAACTTAAACTTAAAATCTAGTGACCATGATAACATGGACTGTATTACTGCTATTGATAGTGTTGTAAATGAAAAGGTTAGTAATAGTGTTGTAACTGTAGAACTAGGACTAATGCTGAAATCGCTGCTCAACCTGATCAATTTAAAAGTGCACCTAAACCTAAAGCGGTTGAAAATAGTGGTAGAGATAATATTATGGATGTAGAAAAAAAAGAACCAAAAGCAGAGTGTTTCTTCATAAAGTTTAGAGACAACTACCAGGCTCTCCTTAAAAAGCTAAATGAAATTACAGGCAATAAAGTATCTGGAAAACTCACGGGAGATATGCACAAACTTATACCCAATGACGCTGACTCCTATAGGGTTGTTCAGCGCCATTTGACTAGCGAGAAAATCCCCTTCCATAGTTTAAACCTGAAAACTGAAAGACCAAAAAAGGTAGTATTGAAGGGGCTACCAACTAACTATCACATTGAGGAGTTAAAAATGACGCTAACATCCAATGGATTCGATGTAGTCCGAGTTTCTCAACTGAGAAACACAAAAACAAGATTACCCCTGCCGATCTTTTTAATCAGCCTTAGGCCTACGGAAGACTGGCAGAGGGTTTACAGACTCCCAAGATTAGGGTACTTGGCTGTGAAAGTAGAGGCCTTCAGAGCTCGGGGCTGTAAAGTTTGCTACCGGTTCCAGCAATTCAACCACTCCTCTGAGAACTGCAGTATGCCACCAAAGTGCCTGAAGTGTGCTGAAGGACACTTCACCCGGGACTGCCAGAGACCAAGGACAGAGAAGGCAACGTGTGCCAATTGTAATGGAGACCACCCGGCGAACTTCAGGCAATGCCCGAAGAACCCCTGGAACAGAGGAAAGGCACCGGGGTATGCCTGCCCTCCCCCAAAAAATCAGATACCCCCTTGGAGGCAAAAGGCCCTCGGACTAAACCCCAGGCACCCCCTCAGGGCTCCTCGCACATAGTGCCACAGGCAAACAGGCACCAACCTTCAGCACCTACCAGATCGGTGCAAGAGCAGGCCCCCAAACCATCGACCTCCAGAGAATTGACCCTGGAGGAAGTAAGAGCAGCTACAGCTGCTATTAAAAGGAGATCGGAGGCAGAAAAAGCCAGACAGGCAAAGAATAGACTGGATAGGAAAGTTGAGGAATGGAAAGAAACTAAACTAGTCAGGGAGGAAGAAGAGCTCGCGCAAACCCAGCCGTTAGATAAAACGGGTGGAAAAAACAAAAGACTATCGAGTTCCAAAAGGACACTCACAAAAAAGTGCAAACCGCGGTTGAGGCTGAGGAAATGGAAGCAGAGACTGAACCAGCTGATAAATCTGATGCTGAAAAGATGGAGGATATCCTCAACCTCATCAAAGGATTTATCAGCATGTGCAATCTAGACGACATAAAACATCTGTTGATGCAGTTCGCAGAGTTAGTACAAAAAAAGAGCGATCCAATGGTAATGGTCTTTGAGGCCCTTAAAATAATCGCGGACTTTAAAAGTAACAGTGAGAATCAAACCCGTCATGGCTAGGTCCCAAAAGGAATCAATTAAAATAATATTTTGGAATGCGAACGGCATATCTCCAAGAATAAATGAACTTAGGAACTATGTAAACGAAAATGACGTAGACGCCTTATTAATTCAGGAAACTAGAGTTAGAGAAAGTAAAAAACTAAACATAGCCAACTACTCTGGTTATCATAATCTTAGCTCAAATAATAATGCTAGAATGCCCCATGGAGGAACAGCAATATACATTAAAAGAAATATTCCCCACGAGGAACTAAAAAGCATAAATCGTCAAAGTATAGAAAATACTAGTATAAAAATTAAAATTAATAATACTAGCCCGTTTATCCTAACCTCAACGTATGTCAAAAATATGAGTAGAGTAGGCGTAGCTGCGCAACTGAAACTGCTTTTCTCGCGATATCCAAACACGATACTCGCAGCCGACTTCAACGCACATCACCGAGCGTGGGGCTGTAGGAGAGTCAATGCACGCGGTATACAGATACATAGACTGCTGAACACCACAAACACTAACATTATTGCACCTTCGACACCAACCTGCTTCTCAGGCGCCAACGGCACATTCATAGATTTTGTCCTGACGCGAAACATAGACTACGCTCACACTATTAGTACCCTGGATGAATTCGACTCGGATCATCTACCGGTACTGGTGACATTCGACCTGAACACACCTCTTCCAGCCTCTTTGGGACAAGAGAGGGTCAACTGGGAAGTATTCAAAAGAGCACTCTTCGAGCCGCACTTAGCAGTACCTAACATAATGAGCACGGCGGATATTGACTCTGCCACGCACACACTCACAACAGAAATCAAGAGAGCAATTGCCTCTGCCACAACACATCGTGAGTCTCCAAAAATGCCCACACCTTCCCACCATGTCAAACAATTAGGCAGGCAAAGGAATAGAATACGTAAGACATGGCAGGCTAACAGAGACCCCGCCCTTAAAAGGAAGCTTAACAGACTCACGTGCAAAGTCAGGGGAAAAATTGTCGCAGAAAAGCAGCAACAGTATAAAGAACTAATCGAATCCCTTAGCCCAGAAGATGTATCGCTCTGGCAATTCGCAAAAAGACTCAGGAAACCTCAAATTAAGCTCCCGCCTCTAATGGATGGCGCTAAAATCGCGTACTCAGACGAGGAAACAGATGAGGCGCTCGCAAGCCATTATGAAAAACAATTCCAACCAAATCACGATCTAATGTGTCAGGACATCCTAAGAATGATTAGACAAACTTTAAATAACTTCAGGAATTCCCCGGTAACGGCTGAGATTAATCCAGCCACCCCGCAGGAGATAGTAGAAATTATCAAAAACCTCAAAAACCGTAAAAGCCGAGGGCACGAGAAAATCAGAAATATTGCGGTTAAAAACCTACCCCTAAACGTAATATGTTACTTGACTATCTTAATAAATAAAATATTAAAACTAAACTACTTTCCCAAAGAATGGAAGGAGGCGATAATCATAACAATCCCTAAGCCAGGTGAGGATGGCACAATTCCAGCCAATTACAGACCAATTAGCTTGCTACCGACACTTAGTAAAATTACTGAGAAAATAATTCTTAAGAGACTGAACACGCACCTTAGTGAGAATGACATCATCATTCCGGAGCAGTTTGGATTTCGGCCAAAGCACTCCAGCACTCATCAATTGCTGAGAGTGGTAGAGTACATATCTTCTGGTCTCAATAACAAGGCACCCCCAGCTGCGATTTTTCTGGACATACAAAAAACCTTTGATAAAGTATGGCACTGTGGATTAGCGTACAAATCGATCACTTTAAAAGTCCCTGACGCTCTTGTCAAACTTTTAATCTCATACTTAAATAACAGACACTTTCAAGTCAGAGTAGGAGGTAACTTATCAACACCCAAGCTCATTAAAAGTAGTGCACCGCAAGGTTCTATCCTGGGCCCGACACTCTTTAACATATACCTGAACGACATCCCCAGGACTCCAAACACAGAGCTGGCACTCTATGCAGACGACAGTGCAATACTTGCAAAACACCCCTATGTCTCAGTAATGCACAGACAGCTACAACAACACTTAGACATACTTCAAACATGGCTGGAAAAATGGCGAATAAAATTAAACCCCAATAAATGTCATTGGATTTATTTCTCGAGGAAAAACAAACCGCTGCCGCCACTGTATATAAACAATCATGCCTTACGCGCGGGAAAATCTACTAAATACCTAGGTGTAACGATAGATTCCCACCTAACCTGGAAACAGAACGTAACGAACTTAATCAAAAAAGCGTATATAACTACAGGAGCCTTATACCCAATGATAGGAAACGGAAATCTCAGTCATCAAAACAAACTGCTAATTTATAAATCGGTCATCCGCCCGGGAATGCTGTATGCAACACCCGTATGGGGATATGCCTGTAAAACTACATAGACCTCCTAGAGACAAAACAAAACAAAATCCTACGGATTATCAGGAAAGCTCCCAGGTATTTAAGGAACTCGGTAATTAGGAATGACTTCAAAATAAAAACTGTTAGAGCCCAAATTAAAAAGCTAGTACTTAAATTTTACAAAAATTTGCCATCCGTTCCAAATGAACTGTTATTCAATCTGCATGACTATGATCATCGCAAGGCCAAATCGCGTAAGAGACCCCGCGCTGTTCTAAACATCGATAATCGGAATTAAATATCCAACCTGATAATGATTAAATATCCAATCTGATATCAAATAAAACTCGCGACTAATGTTCAAAACGCTAAGCTGCTAAAATGCTAGGTAACCCTTAGATCTGCATCAACCCCCCAAACTGCTTAAACTCTAAATGTGCAACAAACTGCCACACTAGGAGCTAGGACAAATAATAAAAAGTAGTAAATAAAAACTTCGAGCCTCCAATTAGGGTCACTGAATTAATGTCACAGTTTGACGATAAGAACCACATATTGAAACTGGAGATTAAAGGCGCTTCGCGGCTGGTGCTCTGTTCTGTACGACACTCGACTTTCAGTCGGACCTTAATCTGTCTGTCTGTTTCTCTGTCCGTTAGCACGATAACTACCGTAAAAATAACTTTATCAAAATGAAATTTTAGTATGTTTTTCAGACGGTCTGTGTGGGACCTATGGCAATATAAATAAATAATATCACCCAATTAGATTTTGGATTGAACCCGGGTTGAAAAAAAATGAAATACATTGAACCCTATGGGACCTAATTTTTCAAACATTTATTAAGCGAATTTAAAATTCACAAATTGCTTCGAAAGTTTTAGGAAATATTCAAATTATCCTATAAAATATATGAAAAAAAAAAAAAAAAAAAAATTCAGTAAAATATGTTAGGTAGTTTTTTAAATAAAAATTATTTAATGTAGGGAGAAAAACAAATTCAATTAAATTCTGACTCTTGCTATATCCTCTAGAAAGAAAAAAAGAGAAATATTTTATAATAAATATCTTTCTAAGAGTTTAATTATTTTACATAGCAAACCATGTTTGAGAGACGCAGATAAAAGTTACAACAACACTTCCCTTAGTTATCTAAGGAAGCGGCGTCCGAGAAATCTTCTGGCCGGACCGTTAAAAGTCCCCTGGAAGAAGCCGAGATTTGCGTCTCCCCAATCTGGTGGATTCACCATCACGACTCCGTGCGAGAACCTGTTTTTCTCCTGCGCTCCTGCTACCGGTGTGTTTATCGGCCCTGCCGCCGCGGATTAAGTGGCTATCTACCGTGCTTTTCCTAGTGTCGGTGTGTGTTTGTACTTGTGCTTGTGTTGGTGCCCTATTTAATGGCGTCGCAGCCGCGACGTGAGACTAAGCCTGACCCGGTCGATCTCCACGTGGTCGGCGCACCGCGTGGTGACATTACTACTGTGAAGATGGATATTTCTGCTGCGAACATGGATATTTCTACTGCAAATAAGGATATTTCTTCTACAAATATGGATATTACTACAACTGAAATAGATGATACGTTAATTGAATTTCTTAACGACCCAAGGACTGCTGCTGACAGCCTCAGGAAGCTGATAAAGAAACTGAACTACAGCCTCAGACTGCTTCCCAACACCCAAGGAAAGGATGAAATTCTGGGCAGCCTGGCCCACTCGGAAGGACTTTTAAATGGACTTGTTCAGCAATTCAACCTTCCTGCTTACGGTGAGACCTGCCGTAGGCCCCCCGCCGGCAGTTACTCTGTCCCTTCTATCCCCCTCTCTGCCATTCAGTCTCTTACGGATACCAGCAATGTTATTTCCAGCAATGTCAATTCTAATGTGTCTAGCAATGTTAATTCTAATGTGTCTAGCAATGTTAATTCTAATGTGTCTAGCAATGTTAATTCTAATGTGTATAGCAATGTTAATTCTAATGTGTCTAGCAATGTTAATTCTAATGTGTATAGCAATGTTAATTCAAGCAATGTTAATTCTAGTAATGTAAATATTTCTGATGAGGTTTACAATGTGCCTAGTAGCTCCAAAAAGCACCCACGTGGTGTTGATGATGAGGGTTTTCAGCAGCCGCCTAAGCGGCACACTGCCAGCAGAAAATCTGCTCTGCTCTCTAATAACCCCCCCCCTCAAATTGATTCTCTCCCAGACCCGGACATTCCGGCGCCTGATAACTCAAATGTAAATGATGTTACTGACGCTCCTAAAAAGGAACGCCGCCCCCCCCCCTTCTTCGTCGCCGTGACCACAAATTGGTCTCAGCTGCTCTCTGACTTAACCAAAATTGCTGAAAATCTTACAAGTAAATTAACCAATGCTGGTGATTTTTTAAAAGTGCATGTTAGCACACGTGATGAGTACATAGCTGTTCAAAGGTTCCTAATAGAAAAAAAGGTAGAATTCAAGTCTTACCTACTGGACGACCAGAAACCCCTTAAAATAGTTATCCGAGGCCTCCCGATCTGCACGGACGTAACGGATATATCCCACGAGTTGGAGTGCTTGGGGTTCAGACCAATTAGTGTCACTCAGTTGGCAAGGGGCCCCAAGTCCAACAGGATCAATATGCCGTTATTCTACGTGCAGATCGCTAAAAATCCTGTTAACGAAAAAATCTATTCTTTAACCAGCCTGTTTAATATTATTATCCAAATTGAAAAGTACAGAGGACCCAGGCAAGTCGTCCAGTGTTTCCGTTGCCAATCCTACTTCCACACGAGCAACGGCTGTCATCTCCCCCCCAACTGCGTGAAATGTGCGCAACCTCATTTGACCAAGGACTGTCCAAAGCCATTCGAAGCCCCCTGCAAATGTGTAAACTGTGGAGGAGAGCATCCCGCCTCCTACCGTAAATGCCCTAAGTTCCCTAAATTCAAACCCCCTCCCTTGAATTCTACCTCCTCACGAAAGCTTGTCAACCCGCTTCGCTCCTACGCGAACGCTACAGCCGGACGCAGTGAGGCGCCCAAAAAGACTGATAATGTCAACTCCAAATTACCAGCACCTAAAGGAGCACACACTAATTATGCTGACTCTGATGACTTTTTAAATTATCTCTTCCGTTTCGAAGACAGATTCGGAATGGATGTCACTAGCAGGGCATTTAAGAATGCCCTACCTGCCCTTCGGTCTGCTCCTACCGAAATAGATAAAGTCAATATTATTTATGAGAGCGTCTTCGCTCTCGTAAGCCAAACTTAGCCCCCCCCCCCTGGTCATGGGTTTTTTTGCTAGGAACTTGAAGGATCTTACCATTGGCATCTGGAATGCCAATGGACTTAGAGGTAAAATCAGTGAAGCTAGGGACTTCTGTATAGCATATAACTTAGATTTGTTCTTGGTCCAGGAGACCCACTTTAGTCCAGGGAAATCTTGCAAGATTGCTAACTATGACTTATACAATGACGACAGGCCTCTAGTTAGCAATCACCCCGCAGGTGGCACAGCAATCTACGTTCGGTGCGGCATTCCGCACACGCGCCTCCCCCCTCCCCCCATGGTGGAGGGAGAGGCTTCCATCGTTCAACTCGCCCTACCTAATAATCCCGTGATCACCATAGTGTCGGGGTATTTTCCACCGAAAGCTACAGTCAACTCTGTCATCTCTGACCTGCAGTCTCTCTTCAAGATCTCGCCCCATGTAATAGTCGCTGGTGACTTCAATGCCAAGCACCCTGCCTGGAACTGCCCTCACGCCAACTCTCGCGGTCTCCGGCTTAAACGCTGGGCCGATGAGAAGAACCTGGAGATTGTTGCCCCGGGTGATCCCACCCACTGTGATAACGTGCTTGACTTTGCGGTCACCAGCAACATACCTTATACCTATTGCATGGAGGCCTTCAACGAACTTCCTTCAGATCATCTCCCCGTCATCTATACGTTGGAAATGGACAGGTACTGTCTGAGCAAGCCTGCTAAACTGCACACGAATTGGAAGAAATTCAAAGATCTCCTCGCCGAGGAGCTTCCATCCCCCCCCGTTGCCAATACTGTGGACCAACTGGATGCAGAGGTGGGAAATCTTGAGAAAATGATCCGAGATGCCTACTCTGCATCCTCTCGGCCCAAGAGTAACAGGGTGGATCATCTTAAACTGCCTCAGGACATCAGGGAGATGATCAAAGTCCGCAACCTTCTGCGTAGAGACTGGCAGGCCAGCAGGGACCCTGCCATCAAGACAAAGCTTAACTTTGCCAGATCTCAGGTGAGATCTAGGATCAAAGCCTACACCAGTGCACGATGGAACACGTATGTTGAGTCCCTAACGACTGATGACAACACCATTTGGAGGGCAACCTCACGCTATCGTAGGCACAAAACACACATTCCGACCCTTGAAGGTCCCAACTCCAGGGCAACCTCTCACACACAAAAGGCTGAGCTGCTTGCAGACAGTCTTAGAAGTCAGTTTGAACCACACCACGACGTAATCGATCCTAGGACGGTTGCGATCGTGGACGCCAAGGTTGAACAGTTCATCACAACAGCTATTCCTTACACACTGACAGATGTCACCTTCGACGAACTGCAGCCCCGTATTCAAAAACTTAAGAAGAACAAAGCTCCTGGGAAGGATCGTATCACTTCGACGATGCTGAAGAACTTGCCTTCTTTACTGTACAACTACATCGTCAAGCTCTTTAACCTCCTCCTCCGGCATAATTACTTTCCTGGGGCTTGGAAGGTGGCCATTGTTGCCCCCCTCCCCAAGCCAGGTCTTGACCCCTCTCTCCCGGTCAACTACCGTCCAATCTCTCTCCTCTCTGGTCTCTCGAAGCTCTTCGAGTTTGTTATACTGCGTCGCCTGGACGAGTTCTGCGACCTGAGGAAAATTGTCATTCCTGAACAATATGGGTTCAGGAAGAAGCATTCCACTCAGCACCAGTTGCTGCGGGTAGTGGAGCTCGTCCATGAGGCGCGTAGCAAGCACGAAAGCTCCTCCATAGTTTTTCTTGATCTCCAAAAGGCGTTTGATAAGGTGTGGATTCATGGTCTCCTGTTTAAACTTATCAAACGATCTTTTCCTCCAAATCTAATCCATCTCTTGCACTCTTATCTGACTGGTCGAAGTTTTGCCGTTCGTGTTTCCGACGCACTTTCCTCCCCCAGGATTGTTCTCAGCGGGGTCCCGCAAGGTTCTCTTGTTGGGCCCAAACTGTTCAACCTTTACATTAATGATCTTCCGAAGTCCCCCGGTGTCACTCTTGGCCTCTATGCCGATGACACAGCCCTGTTCACACATCACAAACAGACACAAGTCGTGCACGAAACTCTGCAAAGTTACCTGAATGACCTGACGCAATGGCTGACCAAATGGCGAATCAAGGTAAATGTAAGTAAGTGTGCTGCTGTCACCTTCCCCCCCCGGCAAACCCCTTCCACTAATCTTATTCTCAATAACCAGCCCATTCCCTGGCAAGATAGTTACAAGTACCTTGGTGTGTACCTTGATTCTAAATTTACGTGGAAACTTCACATTTCTGAAATTAGTAAGAAAGTGAAGTCTTCACTTGCCCAGCTTCGTCCCCTTTTGGCTAGGAATAGCCGCCTGTCCATGCACAATAAGTTATTGCTATACAAGTCCTGCATACGTCCCATAATGACGTACGGAGTCCCTGTTTGGGGCACCGCAGCGGAGACTCACCTTAGGAAGCTTCAAGTCATCCAGAATAACGCACTGCGCATGTTTGCTAATCTGCCGAACTACGTTCAGCTAGAAGTCCTGCACAGAGACCTCAGAATTAGGCCTTTTTTGGAACATGTCAAAAAACTGTCTCTCAAATTTCACGGAGGTCTGAGAAGCGTAAACAACCCTACGTTGGACAGTGTCCCCCACTATCGAGCGGGTGCGCCGGCGACGCGCAAGCGCCCCCGGTCGTTACCTGCACGATCGGTGAGGGATATCTTCTTCCGCCCCAAGAAGCGGTCTCGCCCAGCCTAGTCTTGTGCTCTTACTGTAGATGCAGACTCTAGTTTGCTGTACCCCTCCCTAGCTTTTGGGAACTCGCGTTTCGTTGGCAAGCTTTCACAACTCTTCTGCTACTAGGCACTTCTCTTGCTCAAGGCTCAAGGCCCTGCGCCCCTCGGGGCGCCCCCAGTCTATCCCCCTCTTTGTTCTTCTCTGTTGGGAACCCGCTTGTGCCCCAACATCGCAGTTTTCTGAAGACTTGGGGAAGGGCACGACCTCGGTCGCGCCCCCCCCCCCAAGCATCTCTTAGTTGCTTAAATCACCTTTTACTACTTCCTTTTTTCTGTCTCTTTTCCTTTTCTTCTGGAGTTTAAAGGGAGGTACTCTTCCTCTCCTGGGCACTCCACTAACCCCGTCCTTGAGATCCTTGAGATCCCAATCTGGTGTCACCTAGGCTGAATTCGATCTGAATGACGGCGATAGATGGCGCCACTTCTGTGCCTGCTCGTCAGTAGATCAAAACTCACTCACATGGCACGATTGCTTTTTAGCTAACTGCTCCTGACGCCAGCCCGCCTGCAATCCACTAGCGTTATATCTTAATAATATTTTTTTTTTCGTGAAATTAATATTCTTATGCCTTCTCGTCGAGTTTTTTATTGTAGTAATATGTAACTTAAATTCCTGGACTGGTATATTTTACCAAGTCTGAGCTTTCCCTTCGCCCCGCCCCCTTTTCACCTCTTCTAGGCAGTCAGCCAATACCATAACAGCGTCACCAAGCAACAACATCTCAAGGACTCAAGGAATTGCCGTTAATGGAGTACCTAGCAAAGCTACAGTGTGCTTGCTTTCACCTCCGATCATAAATAAAAGGTTAGGAAATCAGAAAAGGATATTTTATAATAAAATAGGTATCCAGCAGGATCGTTGCGGTGCATGTAAGGCAGGATTGAGACGAGTCCCAATACGGTCTACATGTCGCTGATTTAGAAGATGGAGTAATACCTCCTAGAAATAAAGGAAAATTTGGAAGTAATGGGTGAGTTCCGTGGAACTCTGCCTTGAGACCATGAGAAACATTCAAGTTAAGCAGAAGGAGGCGGGACAGCGGAGAGCGCCGGCAGATCAAAAGGATTCTGGCCAAGCCAATCAAAACTCCCCAAGGTTCTAGAAAACGGGAGAAAAACGAGACCTGCAAGCAGGACCTGTCATAACAAAAATAAATAAAAACTTAGGGGGATTTGGACAGTTCACAAATACTGTCGTAAAGAATAGCAATTCTATCTATTATTCTGGTGGATTCTCTTAGTTTCGGGAGGGCAGCATTGAGGGCTTGCTGTAGGAAATCTCTCCGATAGCCGTTTCTTTCGAAACGGACAATCAGATCAATGACCTCCAGCCAGTCATCTCTAGTAGAATCATTCCCCTCAGTAGGGGGTATGTTAGCATTAAAATTTACAACTTGATCTATGGGGGTAGTTTTAGAAGGAAGTTTAGGAAAGTCCTGATCATTGTGCTTAAAAGCGGAGGCATAAGATTTTGTACTATCAGCAAACTTGCTGGGGAAAGTACGAGGTTTAGCAGTCTTTGGTTTAGGAAATTTAGGACACCCGCGATAACTTGCAGGGTGTTCACCACCACAATTTGCACAAGTGCATTTAACTTCCGGTCTTTTAGGACATTCAAAAGAACGATGATCGCCCGCACACTTCACGCATTTGGGCGGCAGATGACATGAATTTGCTGCATGATGCCATTTTTGACATGAAAAGCACTGAGTGCTGGCGCCTTTGCGCCCTCTGTATCTCTCTACTTTTATTACCACTCCTAGCAGCTTAATCACTTGGTAAATTTTAAGATTTGAGGGATTTTTGTCTAATTGGACATAGAATAGAGGCATTAAGATTCTGTTGTTTTTAGGGCCTTTATAGAGCTGAGTAATGCTTCTAATTTGGAATCCTCCAGCTTCAAGTTTTTCTTTAATTAAATCTACTTTAGTGGGGACCGGGAGCCCCCTGATCACAACTTTTAACGGTTTTTCCTCGTTGAGGAGAAAAGTCCTGAAAGAAATTTTGTCATCAATTAATCTTCTTTGAACATCCATGAATTCTTCACGAGTGTCTACATCAATTTTGAAGAGATTTCCTCTCAAACTGCTTACAATCGAAGGCGCTACAAGGCGCAACTGGTTTAGGTAGTCATACCAGCTAGTGCTGGGAACAATAAAGAGGGGGGGAGGGCGGCGTTCCTTTTTAGGAATTTCCTCAACATTCGTTGCGTCAGGCGCAGGAACCTCAGGGTCAAGAACAGGTTTGACCGTTGAAAGGGGAGAGGGAGAAACGTTCTTTGCAGCTTTGGCAGTGTGCCTCTTGGGCACCTTGACGAATCCTTCATCATCAGGATCAATGAGAGAGTGTTTGCTAGCACTAGTGCTAGGTTTATCAGTTGGGCTGGCAGTGTTGCAAAACTTTTCAAAGTCCTTCATGACATCGAGCACCTCTCTGGATAACTCAATTCTAGAGCTCGTGCTTGAGCACTTAGTCTGGGTAGGCAAGGAGGATTCAAGAGACATCTTGGGTGAAGAGGAGACAACAGAAATCCCATGAGAAGAACTCATGGGGGGCTCACCAGAAAGATCCATACTGTCTGCGTCATCCAACGCGACTTCCATCTCTTTCTCCATAACAGCTGCTTTTGCCTTAAGCAAAAGCCATTCTTGTCTTGTGATATCCCTAGGCGGGTTATCGACTATGACACAAAGTTCATCAAAATCAAAAACAGAGTTTTGAAGTTTCTCAAGATCAGGTTTCCCTCGAGAGGGTATTTCTTCAGGAAGAGCATGATATTGTTCCTTGAACTTTCTCCAATCAGCCATACACAAATCGGATCCAAAGACCTTCTTAAAAGCTGTGACTGAAACGAGCACACGTGAAAGATCCATACCGAGAAAATGGCGCAGAGCAGGAGAGACCGGACAAACGACCTCACCCAACGGCATCCATAGTTCGACTGAAGCAACAACATCGGCACCATTCATCATCTACGTCCTGTTATAGGAATGAAGAAACATCTGCATAACGTCAAAAATTACTAAAATCAGACATTCTTCAAATATACGATATGGGAATAAGTGCCCCTGGCACAGGCGCCCCGGAATGTTTTGTCTTGGCTTGGCATTTTAAAATAAATATGGTAGATAACAATTTTCAATTTTTTTTTTAATTTTATATAACTTTTCATGATTGATGGTCGTCTGTCTGTTATTTTATACTTATTTGATTGCATTTTTAATGCACTTTCCTACGTCTTAGAGAGTTGAAATTTGGTACACAGCTTAAATTTGTAGAACATTTTATTCTACAAAAATTTGCTGGTTCCTCAAATATAGATCCTACATTTTTTTCGAAATGGCCTGCAAATAATCCCCGTTGATTTCTATGAATCATTGTTGTAGGATTGTTAAAAATTCTGATGTATGCAACACATGACTTTCCCTGCAGACTCATATTTACGTTCTCTTTATTTCTTCAATAATAATTTGAGTTTATCTGCACAAAATAACACCCATAAGTATTTTAAATGACACTGAATTTGTACGTTAAACTTAAATTTGGTTCTCATTTGATAGCTGGACTTATTGTCAAAGGTGGCGTAGCGAAAACGTGAAAAAATTAAAATATCTCAAGAACGGCTCGTCCTAGAGTAATGGAGTTAGTCTTATTCTTTTTGCTGTCAAAAATCACGCATAAAATAAGCATTTAATTGATATAATTGAGCATAAATAGTCTTTTATTTTTAGATTTAATGATTTTTGCGGGTCATTTCGCAAAAACAGCCAGTTCCTTTTTCCCGAATCGTACCAGAATAACCTACAAGTGATTTATATACCAAATTTTGTTAAATTTAGTCCATTAGTTAAAAGCAATTTTTGCCGGCCATTTTGCAAAGAAGACAGATTCTCTTATTACGAATCGTACTAAAATCTAATGAACATCAAGGTTTCCCCAAAAACTTACCAACGAAATTTTATGAAATTCGGTCTATTCGTTTTTCAGTTAGAGTGGATACAATATCTTCATAGAAACACACACAGATACACCCTTACACACACAGACGTCTCCCTAAAAATATTTTTTTCGTGTTCTAGAAGTCCGAAAACGTGTAGATCCCTTGAAAATTCGAGTTCCGATCTTCGGCACGATTTCAATACTATGAATACATACACGCACACACATATATTATCTGTGTATCTAAATTCCGTGCCTATGCAATTACAATAGTTGTGATTTTAAATAATCCCTAAACTTTTATTATTTCTACAACGAAGCCTAATTTTAACTTATGCAGAATGCAAATATCTCAAGCGATTCTAAGGTGAGTTATATGAGAATTGCTGAATTTTTTCAAGCAAAATTATTTAGCTCTGGAGTCTGGAATACAAGTTATATGAATGCAATATACATTGATTTTGCATAGAGAATCAGACGATTTATATTTCGATGAAGTTTTAAATATTTAAGTATAATAAATTACTGTAGTACTGTGATAATGTAAAAGATATCACCACTGAATGTATCACATTTTAGAGATTTTTTAATGAAATTGCAGTTCAGTTGGAAAGTGTTTCATGATCAATGCTTATGCATGACTGATCTTTCTTGTATTTGAATGGGGGACTTGAATAGCCGAAATTACAAGCGGTGTTTTGAAATATTTTTGGCCGACTTTAAGTACTTAAAAGAAAGGCGCAGTAGAAGAGTAAAGCATTTTTAGAGTTTTCTGCCACTTTCTGTAATATCATTAATATAATTATAAATGCGTTTCTTTCCTTTTTGCACTTCGCTTTTTCATAGGAGCCTACATGGCGGCGCTGCCTCCTATAAGAAATTAAGCAAATCGAAAATGCTGATTACCTGATTGATTATTTATTATTTAGAAAGTATCTTCAAAACTCAATTGTAAATGCGCACAGACATGAGGTGTCAGTTATGCATATGGCCACGCAGTTATGCATATGTCAGTTATGCATATGGACACATTTATGCACTCCCATATTAGCAGTTGAAATTTTGGGGGGAAATTGAAATAGTATGTATTTGCAAAAAATATGAAAGCAGAGCGAAGATTTTTAAACAGATGGTTTCATTTCAAATCACTATTTCTGCAAGTGGTAAAATGACCAAGGAAAAATATGGAAATAGAAGCAACTTTTTGGTATGGATTTCTTAGAGGCACTAATTCTGCCATTTCGAGTCTGAATTTCATTTTATTTTATTCATAGCCCAATGGATCAGAGGTAATTTTTTTAGGTGAAAGATATTTGAACAACTCTTAATAAAGCCTAAAATGGTTAGCATTAGAATGGACAAATCTCCCCAAAGCTAACGAAATTAGGGAAAATTAAAAATGAAATATTATTTCCTGTCGCTAATTTGTACCAGTAATGTTTCAAAACCATATTCTATATAATAATAATTTCATTTAGTCGTCACCTGAAACTTTCACAAATTAATCCGAGAAGTGGCTTCACAATAGGCCAGGCACACTCCTCTTTCGAGACGGAGCTTAGCCTCCGAACGAGTCAGACGTGTTTTTGTATGCTCCGAGAAATGGAACCTGAAGTGCCGGTAGCGCCGGCACAAGCCATGGACTGCGCTACTAGTAGCGAGTTACAAGCCATTACATCTAAAGAATCCATTAACATGGATTGTGAATTGGAGAATGTTAACAGATGTCGTGATATTTTGAAAGACTTGGACAAAAAGATTATGATTGCCTCAGCCAAGGCCGGGAAGACTACATCGGACAAAGCGGACTATGCTGAAATGCTTCTTCGCAGAGAAGGACTGGTGCTGGACTTACTACGGATGGCTGAGGTATGTAACGTAGGGATCTATAATTATTTCCCTCCTGCATCCCCCCCTACTGAACCCGAGACTCCTAAAGTCTCCAGTGTTAACTTAAATGATAAAAATAATAGTAATGCTAATTGTAATGATAATGTAAATAATGACTCTTTGAACGTGGAATCGGCAACTAATGAAGTAGTAGAAAAAGCAAGCAAACTTAAACTTGTTAATAGAGATTTGACAAACATGAATTCTGATAACTTAAACCAAATTAGCAAAAAACGGAGACAAAATGAAGAAGATGATAGTCAATCCGATGACGAGGACGGTCAATGGACCGAAGTTAGATCCAATGGTAAAAACAATAGAAACAGAGTAACTGTTCAAGCTTATAGAGAAGCAATTGCAATCAAAAATAAATTTGAAGCATTTTCTAAGAACCAGCCGGAAGGAAATGGCTCTGGAATGGACGTTCCCTCGGACGCTGCTCCGAAGCCCCCCCCCCCCCCCCGCAACGCCTCCGCTCCTTATCAGCGCTACTCAGCCAGATTGGCCATCTATACTGTTTTCACTTAAGCAAATTGCTAAGAACATTTCCCCTAAATTAGAGGGTAGATTCTTTAAAATGTACGCTGATAACGGAGATGAGTTTCGTAAATGTACCGACTTCCTTAAGAAGTCGGGCGTGCAATTTAAAACATTCTCCCTTAAGGAGGATAGACCCCTAAGAGTAGTGGTTAGAGGACTCCCTGTTGCTACCGACATTGAAGTCTTGTCGTCTGTTATGGACGCAATGGGCTTCAAGGTCCTTAGCAACACCAGACTTACCCGGAGAGGAAGTAGACAACCTCTCCCGCTTTACTACCTGCAGTTAGTGCCCGGGACTAACCCGGAGGACGTTTACGCAATAAATAGCATACTGGGGACAGAAGTGATCGTGGAGCCCTACACAGGCAGGAAAGGCTATGCCTCCCAGTGCCATTCGTGCTCAGGGTTTTTTCACTCTAGCATGCATTGTTCACTGCCGCTGAGATGCGTGCGCTGTGCAGGGCCCCATACCGCCAAAAACTGTAAGGCCGAATTTGTACTTTGCTGCAATTGTGGTGGCCAACACACAGCTAACTGGCGCGGTTGCCCGAGAAATCCGGGCAATTCGTCTGTCACCAGTAGACGCAGGGACCCCCATCAAAGTAACTTTAACAAACCTGGATTCCCCCCAGTATACAGAACTGGGACCCAAGGACGTTCATTCCAGAGAGTCAACACTCAGCAGGGATTTTCTTTCGCTTCTGTGGCAGCTGGACATACCCAGGACATCCGTAGTACCCCCGAAATTGTTAAATACAGAAATTCTAATAATAAGGCAGACACTGCCAGCCATGACTTTGATTTTTCGGCTAACTTCAAAAAGGATTACATGGCAGCCAATCCAAAATCGAACCAAACTTTGGCCACACCCCCTGAACCTAGTAAGACTTCGCCTCCTCAAGAGGAGAAGCAAATTGACTATGCCTCATTTCTATCGTCTCTCATGACGATGAGGCATACTCATAATAGGGATTTAATTATGCAGGCCTTTAGCCAAGCGCTACCTGAACTTAGAAAGTGTACCACGGAGATAGATATGATATTTCATATCTATCGGCGTTACGACGCTCTCTTAGGGTAAACCCCCCCCCCCCCCCGTTTTTGTTCTGGCTTCTCATTTTCGGCCCACTTCTCATATTTTGCAATCTCTCAAGGTCGGCTTCTGGAACGCCAATGGAGTGCGTTCCAAGCTAGACGAGATGCGTGATTATGTGGTAAACAACAACTTTGATATTTTTATGGTAAATGAAACACATCTTGTTTCGCCTACTGCACCTGGTATCTGCAATTATTCCGCATACTTCTACCATCGTCCCATTGGCCCTGCTACGAATTTTTCTATCCGCTCAGGCGGCACTGCACTTTACATCAAGAGCAATATTCCCCACCACCGTACGGGCGCCCCGGCACTCACGAAGCTCGAAGCCGTGCTCGTTACGGTCACTATTCCAAATTTGGTCCCGATTACACTTGCTTCAGTGTATATCCCTCCAGTAATGGCTAAACGCACCCTTGAAAAGGACTTTGAAGCACTTATTAGGCATAGCAGTAACATGCTCAAGGCTCAAGGCAGGGTGGGATTAGTGAAGTGCCCAGGAGAGGATAGAAATCCCCCCTTTAAACTTCAGGCGAAAAGGAAGATCAAGAAAAAGGAGTTCATAAGAGGAAAGAAGAAAATAAAGGGAAGCTCGGGTGGAAGACAACATCATGCCGATACCCGAGTCTTCATAAAGAAAGGACTGAGGCCCAAGTGAGCGCACAGTAGAGAAGAGGAAGAAAGGGGAAACAGAGTTGCACCAAGAGAGGTGCAGGGCCTTGAGCAATGAGAGTCCGACACAGAAATGGTTTTAGATAAACTTGTGAAGTACGCGATTTTTCCCAAATGCACGGGATAGAACAGAAAAAGCTAGAAGGTTGCACCATAAAACAGAGAGAAGTATAAAACTATGTTAGACGAATCCGCTTTTTAGGGCGGAAATAAATATCTCGTACAGGCCTTCCAGGTAACGACCGAGGGCGCTTTCGCGCCCTCGTGCCACGAGGATTGTAACGTTGGATACTGTCTAACGTAGGATTATTGACACTTCTAAGACCTCGATGAAATTTAATGGATAACTTTTTGACGTGTGCCAAAACAGGCCTAATTTGAAGGTCTTTGTGCAAAATTTCTAACCGGACGTAGTTCGGAAGATTTGCAAACGAACGCAGAGCGTTATTTTGAATAACTTGAAGTTTCCTAAGGTGAATCTCGGCTGCGGTACCCCATATAGGTGAACCGTACGTCATGATTGGACGTATATAGGACTTGTATAATAATAACTTATTACGGATTGACAGGCGGCTATTTCTAGCCAATAAGGGACGTAGCTGGATGAATGAAAGCTTCACTTTCTTGCATGTTTCAGAAATGTGTTGCTTCCATGTTAAATTTGAATCAAAGTACACTCCAAGGTACTTGTAAGATGATTGCCAGGGAATAGGCTGATTATTCAATATTAAATTAGTGTTTGGGGGTTCCCTAGGGGGCGGGAAGGTAACTGCTGCACATTTACTAACATTTACTTTAATTCTCCATTTGATAAGCCATTGCGTCATGTCATGAAGATAATTTTGAAGAAGGTCATGCACAATGTGTGTCTGTTTATGTTGTGCGATAAGGGCCGTGTCATCAGCATAGAGGCTAAGGGAGACACCGGGGGAACGTGGAATATCATTAATATATAGGTTGAACAATCTGGGTCCAACAAGAGAGCCTTGAGGGACCCCGCTAAGAATATTCCTGGGAGAGGAGAGAAGGTTAGAGACTCGTACTACAAAGCTACGCTCTGTTAAGTACGAGTGAAGAATTTTAATAAGATCAGGAGGAAAAGAGCGTTTGATAAGCTTGAATAACAGACCGTTTATCCACACCTTATCAAACGCCTTTTGGATATCAATAAAAACTATAGAGGTGCTTTCTTGTATGCTACGAGCTTCATGAATGAGTTCAACGACCCGGAGAAGCTGGTGTTCAGTAGAATGCTTCTTTCTGAACCCATACTGCTCAGGAATCATAATATTGTTCAGGTCGCAGAACTCATCCAAGCGCCGCAATATCACATACTCAAAGAGCTTAGAAAGACAGGAGAGAAGAGAGATTGGTCGATAGTTGACCGGAAGAGTTAGATCAAGACCAGGCTTGGGGATAGGTGCTACAATAGCAACTTTCCAAGCCTTCGGGAAGTAGTTAAAATGTAAAAGAAGAGTAAAGAGTTTAGCAAGATAACTTTTAAGAAGGTTAGGTAGATTTTTTAACATATTAGGAGAGAGAAGATCCTTCCCAGGAGCTTTATTCTTCTTAAGTTTTTGAATACGAGGAAGCAGTTCAGCATAGGTAACAACAGTCATGGTTCTAGGTGTAGGTGAAGAGAGGAATTGTTCAACCTTGGGATCAACAATCGATACCGTTCTGGCATCGATTACATCATGATGTGGTTCAAACTGACTTCTAAGACTGTCTGCAAGCAGTTCAGCCTTTTGGGTGTTGGAGATGGCCCTTCCGTTAGGACCCTCAAGGGTCGGTAGGTGTGTTTTATGCCTACGATAATGTGAGGCAGCCCTCCAAATGGTGTTGTCTTTCGTCGTTAAGGACTCAACATGTGTGTTCCATCGTGCACTAGAAAAAGCCTTAAGACGTGATCTCACCTGGGCACGTGAGAAATTAAGTTCACGCTTAAGGCAGGGGTCACGGCTGGCCTGCCAAGCTCTACGTATCCTATTCCTTTCTTTGATCATCTCCCGGATATCCTGTGGTAATCTATAGAAGTCGACTTTAGTCTCCTTGGGCCGAGAGGACGCAGAGTAGGCATTACGAAGCATATCTTCAAATTTTTCTACCTCTGCGTCCAGTTGGTCCGTGGAGCTAGCAACAGGAGGGGATGGGATTTCGTTTGCAAGAAGAGTTTTATATTTTTTCCAGTTTGTTTGAAGTTTAGCAGTATTCCTGAGATCAAATTTATTAAGTTCTAAAGTATAAATTATAGGGAGATGATCAGAAGGAAGTTCGTTGAAAGCCTCCATGCAATATGTATAAGGAATGTTGCTGGTGATAGCAAAATCAATAGTATTATTATAGCAGTAACATGATCATAGCTGGTGACCTAAATTCTCGCCATTGCTCCTGGGACACAGCTTCGAACATCAATGGCGTTGTTCTAAAACGATTGGCTCAGTGCGCCAATGTCAGGATCATAGCTCCTCCCACCCCCACACATTTTACTACAGGATGTTCCCCCACTACAATTGATTTGGCTATTTTTCGGAACATTCCGTATGATTACGAGATCAGAACAGATGTAAACCTAACCTCTGATCACCTTCCTGTAGTATTGGACCTTTTCTTTGATTCTTTATCTTTAGACCACCCGGAGGAGCTACATACAAACTGGGATGATTTTAGATTCATCCTTCAAAATTTTAAAGCGCCCCCCCCCTCAAAATTACCAGCACCGATGACATAGAACAGCGTGTCATCGATATGAATCATGTACTGCTCGGGGCAATTGCTGCAGCCTCGAAACCCAAAAAAGCCCGCTCTAATTATCACATTTTACCTGATGATATTAGAGACAAAATTAAGCAGCGCAACAGGTTACGAAAGCTTTGGCAACGCACTAGGTTTCCTTTTTACGGCGAATGCTTTCGTAAACTCCATGGTGAAATCAAGGTTATGATTAAAACACACACCCAGCAACGCTGGAAAACACACCTTGAGGGACTTACACCTGCAAATCACAGTCTCTGGCGAACAGCTAAAAACATGAGAACCATAAAAACTACAATTCCGCCCATTAACGGCCCTAATGGACTCGCCCAGACTGCGGAAGAAAAGGCTAATTTGCTAGCAGATAGCTTGAAACTCCAATTCACACCCAACATCGACCACAGATTCAGCCACACATACACTACCACTGAACAAGATTTACAACAGACCAATCACAACGCACCTCAAGCACATGCACCAAACGACTTAGAGAGAATCTCTCTGGCTGAAATTTTACACATCGTTGATAGATTGAAAGCAAAGAAAGCTCCTGGATTGGATCGAATCAGTAATCGCATCCTCAAGAATCTGCCTGATTTGTATTACTGCTGGATTACTATGCTACTGAATCATGTGTTGGACTTTCGCTTTTTTCCCCAAAGTTGGAAAACCGCTGTCGTCCTCCCTTTTCCAAAACCGAACCAAAATCTCTCGCAAGCCGAGAACTACAGACCAATAAGCCTACTGTCAAGTTTTTCGAAAATCTATGAATTGGTGTTGCTTAGACGTTTGGATAGTTTCTGCCGTTCGAAAAGCATTTTGATTCCAGACCAGCACGGCTTTCGAACCGAGCATTCAACGCAGTTCCAACTTATGCGTGTTGTCGAAACTATCCATCAAAACGCTAACAACAGACAGTATACTTCCATAGTATTTTTCGACGTGGCAAAGGCGTTTGATAAAACTTATCTGCCTGGGCTTATTTCCAAGCTGGTGCGACTTGGCATTTCGACGCAACTTTTGGCCATCATCAACTCGTACCTCACTAATTGAGGGTCCCTCAAGGAGGCAACCTCAGCCCATTGCTGTATAATATCTTCATCAACGATATACCACACATACCTCAAGTTAAGCTGACCATCTTTGCAGATGACACAGCGCTTATTGCACGTAGCTGTTCACCACACAACGCGATCAACACACTCCAAAGTTACATTAAGAATAGCCTTGAGCACTGGCTCACCACCTGGAGAATTAAAATTAATGCTTCGAAAAGTGCAGTGTGTATATTCAAGCCTAACTACCGAGAAGACAACAGAAATTACGTACTCAAGATCTTCGATGAAGTCATCCCACTCTCTCACTACGTCAAGTATCTGGGAGTAACGCTGGATGCTCATATGACCTTCCTCGAGCACATCAAAACGAAACTGGACAAATCTAATACTGTGTACAAAGCACTTTCCCCTCTTCTCGGTAGGAAATCCCACCTCTCTCTTGAGAATAAGTTGATTGTTTACAAACAGATCATAGCACCTGGCTTTTTGTATGCCTGCCAAATTTGGGGGTCGGCAGCAAAAAGTCATATTGAGAAATTGCAAGTATTCCAAAACAAAGTTTTGCGTTGCATAGTTAATGCGCCTAGATATGTCCAGAACGAAGTTATACACCATGACCTTAAAATCTCTGGCGTTTCAGAGTGCATTGGGCTACACACTCAAAATTTCTACAAGAAAAACTCCAGTAGACCTTGTTTGAGAGACGTCGATCAGACCTACAATCCGATCGTCCCTTCCTATCTTAGGAAGAGAAGGCCCCGACACCTTCTATTTGGCTCTAACGAGACCAAATGGAAAAAGCGTCGGTACCTCGTCCCGCAAACAGGAGTTTCCTAGTTTTTCACCACCGCTGATCGAAGATAGATGGCGCCACTCCGATTCAAGGACTTGGCGTTTTCTTGACTCTTCCCTCAGGGCCCAGCCACAGGCCAATAGTACGGCTAGCATTTTCCAAACGCGATGAGTGTGCACGATTCCTTCATTCCACGTTCATACTCTAATAGTAATTTCACTTGATAACTTAAAATATATTTGTATACCTTGCAGTCCCTGCAATTATTTTTGCAACTAAAAATGTACTTTTTTGTCGTTGGGAAAGCGAATTGTGCTTTCATTTCGGTCTTACACGGAGAAACTTCAGCTTGAATATTGTAATTATAACTTTACCAAAACTTTAATAAATGTAAATTTGTATATTATCGTAATTATAACCTTAATAGTAAATTATTTTATATTATTTCATATTCTATATCATCTTTGAAAACTTCTTCTATACACTTAGGTGTACTGGCTCCCGCTCAATCTGATTGGGCCTTGCCTTAGCCCCACCCCCTTCTCTTTACTACCCTATTACTTACCAGATCAGCCATCCAAGACCATCATTCGACTTAAATTCAGGTATTTAGTTTATGATAGGGTTTTTTGCGAGTCCTGCTTGCCAGGGCTTGTTTTTTCCCGTGGTCTGGAACTGTGCGGCTTTCTGATTGGCTGGGCCTGGATCCTTTGATCTGCTGGCACTTCCCGCCGTCCCCCCTCCTTCTGCCTCGTGTGTACGCTGCTCATCGTCTCAAGACAGAGTTCTACGGAACTCAACCCTTTTTCCAATATTTCCCTTTATTTCTCGGAGTTATTTTCTCCATATTCCAAATCAGCGACATGTAGACCGCATTGGGAATACTCCCAATTCTGTCTAACGTGCACGCTATGATCTTTCCAGATCACTCTTTTATTTAAAAGTCTTTTCTATGATTACCAAACCTGCTACAGCTATGACCGGGGATGAAAGCAAGCCTTCGGCTTTGCTAGGTACCCCAAGAAATGGATTCCTTGAGACCTTGAGACCATCATTCGACTTTCAATCACTGCTGTAGCAAGTTACTTCAACAACAGCACCCTCCAAGTAGCAGAGTGCCTTACAGTCGACTTCAATCATCGCATAAACTAACAAACTGAATAATTGCTATAGTAGATGTGGGGTTACGCATCAGGTGATGCAGGCACCCCGAAATCATTCGTCTTGGCTTGGCTTGGCAAATTAATCCAAATATCTGCTCCACATAAGGCAATTGAAATAAGTAGATAATGGAAGAATATGTTTACATTGATGTTGCGCGACATAAAAAGACACTTTGTAGGGTTGCTTAAATTTTGACTAATATTTATTTTAGAACAATTTACATTTACTCGTTATTTTATTGAGATTTTATTAATTATATAACCGCATATATTATATGTATGTACTTATGCAAAGATGTCCAGTTGCGTAGCGAACCGATGACCGCATCCTAGCTATGAAATAACTTTCGCTCAACAGGTCGTAGGTAAATTTTTTTCGACTTCAGCTTTTAGTTATTACAGCCTAAATTGGATAGTATTATTTTATCTCCCTACAAATATGTGATTGTGAAACATTAAAAGAGAAATATTTTTTTGCACCAACGATATATACCGATAATATTTTAAAAATATATTTTATATAATACATGGTTTCACTTAATCACTGAATAATTGAAATTCGTACTTTCAAATCCAGAAAGCTGCGACGGTCTAGGTCACAGCTAATTAAATTAGAAGGAACAACAAGTCATTCCTTACGAGAATGTCAAACATGCATTGCGCAACATAAAGATCTAATGAATGCCTAAAATTTCACTAAAGTTTTTTTAGAGCGTTTGATTGATATTTTGAAAACAAAAATAAAAGATTTTTAAATATCTATATAATATGAAATGAACTGAGTAAATGAGTGAGCGATGACGAGTCAAAATTACTGAGCACTTCCATTATAATTAGAATATAAGTTTTGGTTCATTCAATCTGTTTTTAGCGTCGAAAGTAAAGGATAAACCTAAAATTTCGAAAATTTGAATTAGGGGTGACTGTGCGAAGAGATAATAATAATAAAAAAAATTCAAAATCACTTTGCTTAATTATCGACCGCTTCTACTTAGAATCTTGGGGGGGGGGGTCTCATTTGATCCGTCATAGCTTTCAGGTCAACGTAAAAATTTAATATTTTGAAAATTTGAATTAGAAGTAACGATGCAAAGGAATAATTAAAAACGCAAAACTATTTTTCAAATTGACTCAGCACTTCAACTTGAGGTCTTATTCTTTTTGGTCTTATTCGATTCCTCTCAGCTTGCAGGTCAACGTAAAAATCAAAAATCCAAGTTAGGGGTGACGACGATACAAAGGCATTTTCAAAAACATATACCACTTTGCCTCTCAAAAGTCATAATTCCACATTTTTCTGTCTTTGGACTAAACAATTAAAATTAAACAATTAAATCATTTTGTCGCACTTGGACATAAGATTCAGTATGTTTGACTATGACATGCTAACAGAATTATAAAATCTGCCCCATTGAATTTTTATGCATAATTTGAAACGGTTTTTGATATTTAGATCTTTTGTTAAGTGTGTAGACATTTTGTAACCATTTAGTGACCATGTGTCGCATTTAGTGACAACTAGTCTTTGAGAACGGGCGAACTACTGGTGAAATGGCTAGTTATACAGGGTGTCCCAAAAAGATTGAAATGAGCTTTTATTCTTTACCTGTTGGAGTTAAGTGGGCAATGTAAATTGCAAAAATGTTGAAAGTAAGGTATGAAATAAGACTACGTTAATGAAATAGTACTCCCATTAATTTTCAAAAAGTTACACGTTTTAAATTTTTAGACGACCCCCCTTAGACAAATTTGGTCAATCAGAAAATTTTTGTTTGTAATGCAACAAGATTATTAAAAATACCCGCATACCTGTATCTTTCAAATTGAGCGAGTTATACTTAATTGAAAATTGAACATTGTGAATGGGGACCATATATCAAATTAGAAATGTAAATTTATGACAAATCACAAAAATATGGAACTGGATGATAATACATAGGATACTCAACCGCGTTTCAAGTATCACTGATTTATATGATCTGTGTCTGTATAATGCTTTATTTAAATGCATTTGTAATAAAAAATTTTTAGCACATATTAACGTATTTTTGATCTAATCAATTTCCATCGTCAACTTGTTTATGATCCCTATTTTCACTCATGAAACAGCCTTTCACATGGTACGTAAAAGTGGCATAAGTCAGATTTTTCCCGTTATAATAATTCTGTTGATTTTATAGATACATATATGCGGTTTTTATAATGATCTTGTTGCATTAAAAATTCAAATTTTCTGATTGACCAAATTTGTCTACGGGAGTCGTATAAAAAGTAAAAAAGTGTAACTTTTTGAAAATTAATGGAAGGACTATTTCATTAACGTAGTCTTATTTCCTACCTTACTTTCAACATTTCTGCAATTTACATTGCCCACTTATCTCCAACAGGTAAAGAATTAAAGCAATTTCAATCTTTTTAGGACGCCCTGTATACTACATATATTGTATGGCTGTACTGCTGTAGGACAGTTCAGTCGCGTCCCAACTAATCGGTTGCAAGCATTCAGAATGTGGAATAATTTTGTAACCTTGAGCCCCCCAGCACGCTTTTAAATAATGCATTATAAACATATATATTTATCTGAATATTCCACAATTTCTCAATGAATTTGTAACATAAATTAACATAATTTAAATGTGCCTTTTAACAAACAGCGTATTGGATGTTTTTAATTGTAATTAATATTTATAAAATATTCGTAAAATTTATTCAAACCTTTTAATCAATTTTCATCTAATTTATATTTAAAACATGTTTTAATATTAACTTGTTGCTGGCACTGCAGCTAGATGTTAATTTCTTATTTGTCACTTTTTAACCCTTTCGCGACGAACGGCACGCATAGGTGCCAGATGCGAACATGCATTCAAGGACGAGCGGCACTCACTCGGGCCAGAGGAAATTTTACCGCAAGCGGATAGTGGCACGCATAAGTGCCAGTACGCAGAACGTTTTAATTTGTGAACTAGATGGCGTTACTTGTCCATGGAACTAACTTCAATGCATTTTGCAGAGGCATGACCTTGGTAGAAGAAGATCGAATGAATTATTTCTCCATTTGGAGCGGTGAAAATCATTTTGTAACATAAACAAACAGAGCAATTCTCGTAGCATCAACAATTTTATAATTGAGTTTCGGTTTTTATTTTTATTTCAGCGTTATGATTTCGTTGGTGAATCATAGGAATATAAGAGAGTATTTTTTTTTGTTTGGGTTTTAGAGGCAGTGAAATTATTCGTTTATTTCAGATAAAAGAATGGGAGCAACTAACGAGTATTTTGTATTCAGATTTGTATGAAAATTATACATCAAATAGAACATAAATATTTCTTTTATTCCTGTAAAAAGTAGATTTCTGTGTTGAATAGGTGATTTTTAGTGAATTTTTTTCGAGAGTTAGGCTTAGCGCAAAAACTGCGCCGTCTTTTTCGACGAGTTCGGAAGCGAAGCGCGTCGTCCTTTGGGCCGCGACAGCTCCGGAATGCCGCAGTCCCGAAAGGGTTAAGGGTGACTTTTTTTGCTGGCCTTACTTTAGCAGCCACAGTTTACGATAGATACGCCCCCTAAGCAGGCGCATAAATCCCGTCAACACAAAATACATAACTCATTCACAAAAAGTAAAATTGTGTTAACTCATTCACAAAAAGTAAAATTGTGTTCTCAATACCATATTTTAGATAGGGAGCCAGGGGGAGTTGCACTCGGTCGGCCCGGGTTCGATTTCCGCCACTGCCAAAACTGCCGCCGTGTTCACGCGGAGTACGATCACGTTAAACTTGTGTGTCCGTAAGTCCTTCCGAGAAGTTGGTGGTAGGGGAAAAGGGTACAGTCCCTGTGGATGACTCCCCCACTGGGTTCCAGTCTAAATTGGGTGGCATTTCCCGGTCGTCTAAACAGATACCTTATATCTTTTTGGTAGGTCGAGCGGTCGGGGTCGAAGAAGAAGTAGACGATTTATATTTCGATGACGTCATTTGAATAAAGTTCATTTTTTTCCAATGAAGTTTTAAGTTTTCAAATATAATAAATTATTGTAGTACTGTGATAATTTAAAATATATCAGCGCTGGATGCATCGTATTTTAGAGATGTTTAAATAAAATTGCATTTCAATTGGAAAGAGTTTCATAATCAATGCGTCATGCATGATTGATCTTTCTTGTTTTAGATGCATTTGTGATAAAAAAATTTAACACATATTAACGTATTTTTGATCTAAACAATTTTCATCGTCAATTTGTTTATGGTCCCTATTTTCACTGATGAAACAGCCTTTCACATGGTACGGAAACGTAGCATAAGTCAAATTTTTCCTTTAGCATAATTTAGTTGATTGATTTTAAAGATACAGGTATGAGGTTTTTTTAATGATCTTCTTGCATTAAAAATAAAAAATTTCTGATTGACTAAATTTGTCTAAGGGGTCGTATAAAAATTTGAACAGTGTAACTTTTTGAACATTATTGGGATGATACTTCATTAAAGTAGTCTTATTTCCTACCTTACTTTCAACATTTTTGCAATTTACATTGCCCACTTATCTACAACAGGTAAAGAATTAAAGCGCGTTTCAATCTTTTTGGGACACCTTGTATAGTTCAGATTGGAAAGCGAAAACCGACATTGTAGGCCGGCCTGTTGTGATTATCAGCGCTACCCTCCTTCCAGGGTATTGGGTACACCCATAACTATGAGAGATTGAACGAATTACCACTAGGGTGTAGTCAAATTACCACTAGAGATATAGAACGAATTACTATTAGAGGGGGAATTCTCAAAATTCGGCTCGTTAATTTCTGTCCGGAGATCAATACTACAAGTGCACAGAGATTCAGTCTTCTAGATCACAGGTATGCAGATTTTTAAATAAAAATTGAAATATTAATTACACTCATGATATATGAAAAATTCACGTGACTCATTTTAAAATAAAAAAATATGGCATCCATTTGTTCCACTTCGAAAAGATCGTGATGTTTAAAAATCGTTTAAATTTATATTTAGTGTTGCATCCGTCATAAAACCGCTTTATTACTTTCCTTATATACAATAATATACTACAAGGAAAGTATTGTGACGGGGTGAAAAATTCGAATTCGAGTTTTTGAAAGGAGATCACGTTCCAAGCATCCCTGATCACGAATCGAACATTTTTGAAGTTATGTCTGTGTGTGTGTGTGTATGAAAGTATGTGTGTGTATGAAAGTGTGTGTGTGTGTGTGTGTGTGTGTGTGTGTATGTCAGGGAGTCTGTGGAGACGATTACTGACGAACGAATGGACCGATTCGAACGAAATTTGATACAAAAATTATAATCCGTAAACACTGGAAACTTATTGTTTTTATACGCAATCGCATGTTCAGAACCCCCCTAAATTTTCGAGTGCAATTTTGAAAAAATCGTCATAAAATCAAAACTTCTAATAAAGTTACGCAAATAGACATTTTTTATGTAATTTTTCATTAGAAAACGATTGACATAAATTTTAGAATGCTAACCTGAACCGTTCTGGAAATATTGCACATTTTTTTCAAAAAAATTAACAAAAAGTCATATAAAATTTAAAAAAATATTTCCTATTGAGAAACATGTTCACTTCTCATATGTAATACCATGCGATAAATTTGGTGTCATCATTCTCGTGGTTCTAGCTCGTTCCATTCATGAGAAAAGATACTTTGAGTAATACTTTTGTACTTGAACGCCAATAGTCATTTATCTGCTGTAAGAATAACTTATTTCCCCGTCCATAAAGCTTGGCGAGATTTTGGTGATGAATTTAGTGGAAGACTTGGTGACTTTTTTAAATGTTGCTAAATTAACGATAAACTCGCCAAATGGATAAAAATGACGCTAAATCAATGAAAATGACTACTCAATGACGAAAATTCAATATCTTGGAAAGAATATAAATTTCTACTATAAAAATAATCTACTTTTTTTACTGTAAAAGTAATAAATTCATTAAATTATATAAGGAAAGTCATGTACTGCCCACATCAGATTTTTTTACGTATTATCTGTTTATCTAAATTCTGAGCCAAAGCAATTACAATATTTCTTAATTTAAATGATGAAATATTCATTGATTTTACATGTAGAGGCAGACGATTTATATTACAATGGCGTTATTTGAATAAAGTTCATTTAGTGGAACTAACATGGAGTTAGGAAGAAGGAGATAAAACTCGCATGGAAGAAATGCTTAAAAATGCCATAATGTTTTGAGAATTATATGTAGGTTTCGCTAGTACTGGTAAAGTGGCTGCTATTGCTAATTGACACAAAAGAAAGGCGTAGTATTTAGTATATGTATTTTTGATTAGTTTTAAATTAAGAGTTAACTAATTATGAATATAATTAACCGGTATTTTTTCATAGTAGCAGGATAGAGTCCAGAATATATGGAGATAAAAATAAATTGACAGGTAAAATAATTTTGAATGAGTAGGAATATTTGTTATTGTTTCAGTTCTAACTTGCACTGCGTTAATTATTTATTTTTACAAAACTGACAATTTAAAAAATATTTTAGGTCTTTCGCCATAGAAATTCATGCAATGCAGCTTATCCCAGCGCCACCTAAATTATTGTCTTACACGATATTGGCGTTTTCTTAATGTGAAGTTTTAACCCATTACTTTTACCTCCATGATTACTAGCATTGTATTTTTTGATTGTCTTTTTTGAAGTTTTAAGTTTTCAAAAATATAATAAATTACTGTGATATTTAAAAAAATATCAGCGCTGAATGTATCACAATTTAGAGTCGCTTAAATAAAATTACATTGCCAGTTAGAAAGTGCTTTATAATCAATGCTTTATGCATAATTGAACTTTCTTGTTATTTCATTCATCACAGTACTACAATAGTTTATTCTACTTAAAAACTTAAAACCATGTAGGCCAAAGTAATTTAACTCTACGCATAAAACTTCATCGAAAAATTCTGCCATTAAATATTCCGCTTCTCTATGGAAAATCGATGAATGTGTCATTCATATCATCTACATTGAAGACTCCAGAATAAAATAATTTTGCGTTAAAGAAATTCAGCAATTCTTATGCTACTCATCTTACTGCCTAATCTGTTTACATTCTCCATAAGTGAAAATTAGTTTTCGTTGTAGAAATAATCAAAGTTTAATGATCGTCTAAACTCAAATATATTGTAATTGTGTTGTTTCAGAATACAGATGCACAGAATTTAAGCAAAAATAAAGCGGTTTTAGGACGGATACAACACTAATTATAAATTTAAAAGAATTTTAAAAATCAAGATTTTGACACAAGATGGATGTCATATTTTAATTTGAAGTGGGTCAGGTGATCTCTCTATGTAATGGTCACGTGATCTCTTCATATAAAGGGTGTAATTAATATTTTTATTTTTATTTAAAAAACTACTGAATATATATTTGGTTGAAAAATTTTTTATATAATTTATAGGATAATTTGAATATTTCCTAAAACTTTCGAAGCAATTTGTGAATTTTAAATTCACTTAAAAAGTGTTTGAAAAATTAAGTCCCATAGGGTTCAATGTAATTCATTTCTTCAACTTGGGTTCAATCCAAAACTAATTGGTTGATATTATTCATTTATATTCCCATAATTTCCACAGACCGTCTGAACAACATACTAAAATTTCATTTTGATAAAATCATTTTACGGGAGTTATCGTGATAACGGCCAGACAGATAGACAGACAGAATAAACAAAGTCATAAACACTTTTCAACTATGTTGTTAAGTGTTAAAAAACATGTTGTGAGATTGTAAAGACTAAATGTCTCTATATCCTCTTTAGATGCATTTGTAGAGGATTTTTACTTAATCTGTCAAAAGTGACTTAACTCAAACTTAGAGCACTTGATATTTCGACCTTTCAGTCCAAGGGCAGTAACACAGGATGGAACTGTTTAAAATCAAACTCAGTTTATTGGAGACTTCGCAGAAATTACAGCAGCTTGCTGTTTAAAGCAACGGACAACATATATACGAATTGTTGTTGCACATGCTCAGAATAAATGACAAATATACAAGCTACTACAATATACTAGGCTGGTGATAATTTCTAAATAGAGGCGAGTTCTCAAGCTTATATACTTGCTCCGGCCTTCTGTTACTTCGTCAAATTATAAATTAATTAATTAATTAATTAAATAAAATAATAAATATAAAATAAAAGTATAGCGGCCATACCCCGAATACTAGACTTTTCCTAATCATTATTGTATCGAATGGGGATTTCCTTCCACTAGGCTACCGACCAAATTCCGAATTCGTCCAAATCTACCATCCTGCCTTTTGCTTCACTCCAGCTCACTCCTGTCCAAATTCTTCCTTGAGTCCTTCCACTTACCGCTCGAATCCTTCATCTTCTACTCAATCTCTCCCGATCCGAAACATATTCCTATTCTACTTTAGGAACGCAAAAAAAATGCTAATTAGCCGGTGATTGATCTAACAACCGAACCAGTTAGAATTGTTAGTTTAAGTAAACATAAATTATAATGCAAACTGAGGGAAATAATAATCGAAAGATTATTTAGACCTCACAAAGTCAGGACTATCGAGAACTTCCCCACTTTACGAAACCCATAGTAACAGGCATGTTTCCATTTGTAACGTCTGTAAAGTAGTGTGGTACATTAACTGATTGTGAACTGATGCAGAGAGATCTAGATGAACGGTATAACTGGTCTGTACTAAATAAACTCTTTAAATATTTTTAAATGCTATGTTATGAGCATTGCTAGGATCCATAATATTCTTAATTACAATTATATTTTAAATAATTCATCTCTATCTCGATGTACTCATATTATTGATTTAGGTGGCCTTTTAACTTTCAGAGACATATCGATAATATTATTAAAAGAGCCTACCAAAGACTTGGTTTCACCTTAAGACGATCTCGTGTTTTTGCCAGTTCTGATACGATTATTTGTATTTATAATACCCTTGTTAAACCAATTTTGGAATATTGTGCAATGATTTGGGACCCTGTTTACAATCTGCATTCTCAACGGATAGAAATCGTGCAAAAAAAACTATTACGTACTATTGATTGACTGGCTATTATCCTTATGATATGCATACAAGGGAACTCAGACAGAAATATAGTTTAATGTCTCTTAAAAAAAGAAGAAGCTGGTCCTGCCTCTTGTTTTATTATAAGGTTTTAAATAATACTATTGATTGCCCTATTTTACTTTCTTGCCTGGAATTTCACATACCTGTCAATAATACCAGGAAAAAAACTATTTTTCACAATACTACTGTTAAACACAACTACATTAAATGCTATTCTATCTACAAATTTGTTGATCTATATAATACCTATTGTGCTGATATTGATATATTTAACTTGACTCCTGCCTGTTTTAAAAAAGACTGTTTCAAGGCGCTTGACATGTTTACTACTTAGTATTCTTGTATCCTACGTTCTGTACTTTTTTAATTTCTTGTGTGGCTACTGTAACTGGATTTCATCTGTAGTTGCCACGTAAATTGAATAAAATAAAATAAAATAACTAAAATATAACTCGATTTTTTTTTAAATCTCCGAGGTATCTTGGAATCTAACCTGAATATCACTGTATCAAATATCTTAGCTGTGTTTATATTTTCGTTTACACAAACAATCGAATAAGCAAACAGACAGCAGGGTTTGATCAGTCCCGGGTATCTTTTTTAATCTGACCCAAACAAGTTTCCGTTACTGAAGTTTTAATGGGTATTGGAGGAAACTTTTAAAACTTGATTTCCACATACATATTTAGATCTAAATGATCAATTTGTACCTAAATTGCTCGTTTATCAGTAAATCCTCAGGTACATTTGTGCAAAGAGTTTAATGCAAATTATAAAGTAAATTTGTAAAATTTATTAATAAAGTTGCACATCAGGTATCAGGTATATTATACCAACTGCAATCAGATTTGGTTGGTTGGTGTCGTGTCCCTAACATATTTTATTAAGGAAGAATTTTTGTGCTGCTTCTGTTTAGTCAAAGACCCGGGGCACCCGAAGGTAGAAGTCCGACTTCTGCCCCAATAAGACATCACAACATCCATGCCCGCAGGCGGGACTCGAACCCGCAATCTGGCAGCCGAGCCATCACGAAGAAACGCCTGCCTCTTTGACCGCTCGGTCACCACATCGGCGCAATCAGATTTCTTTCATGTAATTCCAAACTATAAACAAGGTTATGCGTACTAAGTATTGGTGTTATTATACTACATCCGTGTATTCATACATATTAGAATTTATTGATTAATATACATTCATGCTTTAATTGCTTCAAAAAGTATTTAAATGCTTCATGGTAAGATAGATTATGCAGCATGCCCTGAAAAACAAATATCATGAAACACCATAAGTCTAAGAAAACATTGGTAATATTTTAAACAAAATTCGAAAACAGTTAGTCACCATAAATGTTTAAAATATATTCAGAAATTGGACTAAAAACGAATAACTAGGAAATTTAGAAAAAAAAATTCTAAAAAAACATTGCGGATACTGACAGTGACTTAAAAAAATTTAAAATTAGAAAAGTTAATAAAAATACCTAAGTACCAAAACTGAGAAGATAGTAATAATTAGGAGCTCAGATTATATGAGCTAAAAGATTTTCACAATATGCATCTAAAATTCAAGAAACATGCACTTATAATATAAAATTATGCATTTATTAATTTTGTTCGAATGTAATTTCTGTATCTGAAAGAATTTAAAAACGTGGGATTTCTCACAAACTCAAGCGGACGCTTATTGCAAATCAAAGAGTTTTATATTTATGTTCAAATACAATCAAAATGCATGTTAAAATTTTTATATTACGGTAAATCATTTTTATTGCAGTACGGAACTATATGTGATTTTCAACACTTGAGTTTTATCATTTATCAACTAAACGCATTTTGATTGCCGAAAATATTCTTTCAACATCAACTGATGTTATTCGGCAGTACTTGTAGTATTTTTCGCTTGTCATTTTAACTGAAAACGGTGTGCAGTTAGTCATTCAATGTTCCATGCTGAGAACAATGGTTTAGTTATGACAGCATAGGTCCACGCTCCTTATTTTTGTCTTTGTTTCTTTGAAATGTGAATAGCAGTTTTCATGAGCATGGTAAACACGTCATCTAAAAGCATTTTGAATACCAAAAATTTTCTTTCAACATCAACTGGTGTTATTCGGCAGTACTTGTAGTATTTTGAGCTTGTCACTTTAACTGTAAACGATGTGCAGTTAGTTATTGAATGTTCCATGCTGAGAATAATAGCTTATTTATGACTGCATAGGTCCGCTCTCCTTATTTTGTCGTTGTTTCTTTGAAATATGAATGGCAGTTTTCATAAATATGGTGAACACGTCTAAAATATTTCCTATCAAAGGCTGTAAGATTTGTAGACTGTATTTAAAAACACCATCTTGACGTACAGAAAATTTTTTAGATTCTAAAGCGCCATAGCTCTTTCAGACATCATAATGTCCAACATCAGTAGAAATGTCAAGCATTCCTTGACATTGCCACTGATGTTGGACATTACGATGTCTGAAAGCGCTATGGCATTTTAAAATGTAAAGAACTTCCTGTACGTCAAGGTGGTGTTTTTAAATGCATTTTATAAATATTGTAGTCTTTGACAAAAAAATATTCGAATAGCAGTATTTACATGTTGAACTGTCTGATACTTTTTCTGAATTAAACATTTCCTCTCACATATTACGCAATAGACGATATCTGCATCCGTAGTCAGAGGTTTTCAATAATTAGAAATACATGATTTTATTAGAGTTGATTTTTTAGATGTTATTTGTCACTCACAATGCTTACACAGTGAATACTATATAGCGGCTCATTACAAAAATTTGATGTGAGCAGCACATGACTTTTCTTATATAATGTAATGAATTTACTACTTTTACAGTAAAAAAAATCTTATGTGGGCAACACATGACTTTCCTTATATAAAGCAATGAATTAACTACTTTTACAGTAAAAAAAATAGGTTTTCTTTATAGTAGATACTTATATTCTTTCCAAGATATTGAATTTTCGACAATCAGTTGTCATTTTCATTGATTTAGTGCCATTTTTGCTATATTTGGCTATATTTTCCATTTGGCTATATTTTCGTTAATATGATACAAACATTTAAAAAGTCGTCAAGTTGGCGACATTCTGCCAAATTCGTCACTAACATCTCGTCAAGCGTTGTGGACGGAGAAACGAGTTATTCTTATAGTAGATAAATGACTATTGGCGTTCAAATACAAAAGTATTACCCAAAGTCACTTCTCTCCTGAATGGAAGGAGCTAGGTCCAGGAGAATGATGTCACCAAATTTATCGCATGATATTACATATGAAAGTGAACATGTTTCTCAACAATTAATATTCTCTCTCAAAAATGTTTGATTTAGTGATCAGGGATGCTAGAAACGTGCTCTCCAGTCGAAAATTCGAATTCGAATTTTCGATCCCGTCACCATACTTTCGTTATACATTATGCAATGTATATAAAGAAATTACAGTGATTTCTCACTTATGCGCGGGGGCAGGGGACAGCGAGAAAAACGCGCATAAGTGAGAGACGCGCATAAGCGGAAAATCACAAAAGAGAGCTTAAAAGTGAAACATCAATACATTATACTACATTATATTGTTAATTAATTCTATGCATACACTACTAAAAATGTAAATTAGTTTCAAAATGCAATGAATTTATTTTTTAATGAATTACTATTTTTTAAGAATACAAAGAAAATGGAAATGCTTACATACTCAAATTTCGTTTTACTCCTATTACTGCTTTCTCACAAAATAATTTACAATCGAGGATTGTTTTAGTTTTCATGAATTTTCAAAAAGAGTCTTTTCAAGTTCATCAAGACGTGAAAAAGTTCCTTCACTTCCGAAATTGAACTGAAAATAGTTACACAGAGTTTCTGATACTTATAACGCTACTGTGTGAGTTGGAAGAACTTTTGCCGCATCTTCTTCATCATCATCGTCCACCTCTTCATCTTTGTCACCACCATTTATTTCAGCTGCAATTGAGCTGTGATTAAATTTTCATCTACATCAACGAATTCGTTGAAAGTACACGTTGATACAACATTCGTTGAAAGTAGCGAGTCCACCAAATACAGTGTGCCAGTCTTCTTCGTTTATGTCATTTTCACAATTTTCACTTTCATTTTCTGGCTTCTCGCATTCATTTTCTGCTGGAAACGAAAATCCTGCTTTCTTAAAGCAGCTTTTAATACACTTGTCAGTGATGTTTCCCCATGATGAGCACAACATATGAATTGCATCAAGGACGGTAACTTGCTTTAATTCGTCTTGCGTTGCACGCTTTGTTTCTAAAGCAGCCAGAAGTCGACGAATTAAAATTGTTCTGTAGCGCACTTTCACACAACGAATGACACTCAGATCCAAAGGTTGAATGTTGCTCGTGCAATTCGCAGGAAAAAACATAACTTTCGTATTGTTCAAAGTTGGAAGATCTTGTGGGTGAGCATGACACCGATCCATGAATAAGAGAACTTTCCGTTTTTCTTTTTCCATTTTCCTGTCGACTAGATGAAGGAAATCCAAGAAAATGTGCAATGTCATCCACGCCGTTTTGTTGCTAGTTTAGTCGCAAGGAAACTTCTTCACGTTCTTAAAACAGCGAGGTTTGTTTGATTTACCAATGACCAATGGTGAGAATTTTTCCGAACCATCGGCGTTGCAACACAGCAAGACAGAAAGTCTTTCTTTACTTTTTATCCAACCATGGCATGGTTCTCCCTTGAATGTTAAGGTTCTGTCGGGCATCATTTTATAAAAAAACCAGTTTTGTCACAATTGTAGATGTTTTTCAATTCGTATCCGTTTACTAAAGTAGCCAAGTCTTCTTTCCATTGTTCTACAGTTACTCGCACTTTCCCCAAAAAGGGCACGAGTTGCCAAGCCATGCCTATTTTTGAATTTTTCAATCCATCCATGTGATGCAGAAAAGTTTCCCATTTCAAAACTCTTTGACAACTGTACAGCCTTTATCCTTAGAAGCTCAACTTTAACAGGAATGTTCGATGCACGAGCTTTTCTAAACCATAGCACCAAAACTTTCTCAAATTCTTCGTACTTTTCGCCTTGAATTCTGCTTCCTGTCTTCGACTGAATGCCACATTCTCGATGAGCTACTATTATCGCCACGCCTACCGATTTTTTAAAATCCCTCTCAATGTCGATTCTGGGACATTAAAATGCTCCGCTTTTTACGAGGTGCAAGGATTTTCTTCGAATTTTTTAATAATATCCATTTTAAACGAAAGCGACAATTTCGTTCTTTTCGCCATTTTAAAACATAACCATCTAACCAAAACTCCAGAGATTGTTCTTTCGTTAGCGATCAATGCCACGTGGTGCGTACTGTACTAAACTCTCTAATTGGCTGCGACTTTTACTGACTTCAATCACAAGAACCCCCCACGTACACCCCTGTGTATAAGGTAGAGGATTGTGTTCCTGGAATCTGACCAATAGGGGAAGGGCGAGGGGATGCACTCTTAGAAGCAGAACAAAAAGGGTAAAATTCTTGCGATAAGCAACACCTGACTACTTGAGGAACCTACTTTTTGAACTGAGAAAATTTTTTTTGCGACGCGCATAAGTGAGAGGTGCTTTTTCAGTGCGGCGCATAAATGAATAAGAGTTATCATTGTTTTCCTACATCCCTGGCCGGGACTGCGGAAAAAACGCGCATAAGTGAAAAACACGCATAAAAGAGAGCGCGTATAAGTGAGGGATCACTGTAATATACAAACACGTATATAAAAACATCAGGTATAAGTTGAGTTTCAGTCAGACAGAAATTCTTCTATTTGGAACGTGTGCTGTCAGATAGTTTCGTCGTTTCCCACTCTCTCTTCTCTCCTTCCCTCTTCTCTTTTTGGCCTGGTAGACTTTCTCTTTATTTCTTATGCGTGACATTTACATGACCTCAGTTGCTCACTTTAGTATCCATTTAAGTGCTCAATCAGTAAGAGAAATATGCTTAACTTTGTCCGATGTTAATTTATCTATCAATATAAATTTCATAAAAAGATTGAAAATATAAACAAGAAAGATCAATCATGCATAAAGCATTGATTATGAAACACTTTTCAACTGAAATGCAATTTTATTTAAACATCGCTAAAATGTGATATATTCAGCGTTGATATATTTAAATTATCACAATACTACAATAATTTATTATATTTGAAAACTTAAAACTTCATCGAAGAAAATGAACTTTATTAAAATGACGTCATCGAAATACAAATCGTCTGGTTCTTTATGTAAAAGTAGTAAATATTCCATTCATATATTTTTATTCCAGACTCCAGAGTTAAATAATTTTGCGTGAAAAAAAATTCAGCAGCTCTTATACAACTCATCCTACAATCACTTGTTTGCATTCTGCATCTATTAAAATTAAGCTTCGTTGTAGAAATAAAGTTTGATGGTCATTTAAACTTAAAAATATTGTAATTGCATTGGCACAGAATATAGACGCACAGAAAGTATACAAAAATAAAGAGCTTTTAGGACGGATGCAACACTAACAATAAGTATACATTTAAAAGAACTTTAGAAATCACGATTTTTACCCTGAGAATAAAAGATGGATGCTGTGGTGAGGTGAATTTGACACATAAATACAAAATAGAACATATAAATATTACTCACCACTAGTGCCGGTCCGCTCAACCGCGTTTCGTATAGTGGGGTCCAATTGGACCTAAGTACATTGCATTCCCTAATTAAAGAGGCAAATCCTTTTATGGCCACTTAACAATTTATTAAAAAGAGCACATGAAATATTTAAATTGACACTAATGTTAAAATACAATCACAATTTACTTCCAAAATACCCAGCTTGACCTCGGGGTGTGCGGTTAATTTTACATTAATTTGTATTTTTTTTTTAATTTTCCAAAACTTGCATTTACTTACTTTTAAAAAAATGTTCATTCATTTGGCAAATATCCCATGAAGCTTAAAGTTAACCTTAAACACTGGAGATCACAACAAACACTGTTAACACATTACTCAAAAAAACATTTAAAATCAATATAATTCACCATACCTTCATTACAGAAGAAATGACACTCAAATGGGTGCTGGTAGCCATCCCTCTGCACATTGGAAAGTGGGTGGAAATATTATTTGAATGGCTCGTTCAGTATTGGACATTTCATAAATATCACTGTCAGTCGGATCAGCTCGGTTGAGGTTAAACAGGTGACGATAGTTCACACCGATATTATTCCGGAGATGGGCACACTATCCAATTCAATTCTCCTCCTCTTCACGTTGGCTTATGCCCAGCGGTTCATAAGAACTTGCGTACAGGCGCTACCGGAAGGTCAAGAGAAATTACGTAAACTATCATCGTCAGCAGGATCAGACCGGCTAATGCTAAGACAGGGAATTCTCCACCTCCTAACGTTGGCTTATGCCCAGCGGTTCATAAGAACTTGCGTACAGGCGCTACCAGAAGGTCAAGAGAAATTACGTAAACTATCATCGTCAGCAGGATCAGACCGGCTAATGCTAAGACAGGGAATTCTCCACCTCCTAACGTTGGCTTATGCCCAGCGGTTCATAAGAACTTACGTACAGGCGCTACCGGAAGGTCAAGAGAAATTACGTAAACTATCATCGTCAGCAGGATCAGACCGGCTAATGCTAAGACAGGGAATTCTCCACCTCCAAACGTTGGCTTATGCCCAGCGGTTCATAAGAACTTGCGTACAGGCGCTACCGGAAGGTCAAGAGAAATTACGTAAACTATCATCGTCAGCAGGATCAGACCGGCTAATGCTAAGACAGGGAATTCTCCACCTCCTAACGTTGGCTTAGGCCCAGCGGTTCATAAGAACTTGCGTACAGGCGCTACCAGAAGGTCAAGAGAAATTACGTAAACTATCATCGTCAGCAGGATCAGACCGGCTAATGCTAAGACAGGGAATTCTCCACCTCCTAACGTTGGCTTATGCCCAGCGGTTCATAAGAACTTGCGTACAGGCGCTACCGGAAGGTCAAGAGAAATTACGTAAACTATCATCGTCAGCAGGATCAGACCGGCTAATGCTAAGACAGGGAATTCTCCACCTCCAAACGTTGGCTTATGCCCAGCGGTTCATAAGAACTTGCGTACAGGCGCTACCGGAAGGTCAAGAGAAATTACGTAAACTATCATCGTCAGCAGGATCAGACCGGCTAATGCTAAGACAGGGAATTCTCCACCTCCTAACGTTGGCTTATGCCCAGCGGTTCATAAGAACTTGCGTACAGGCGCTACAAGAAGGTCAAGAGAAATTACGTAAACTATCATCGTCAGCAGGATCAGACCAGCTAATGCTAAGACAGGGAATTCTCCACCTCCTAACGTTGGCTTATGCCCAGCGGTTCATAAGAACTTGCGTACAGGCGCTACCAGAAGGTCAAGAGAAATTACGTAAACTATCATCGTCAGCAGGATCAGACCGGCTAATGCTAAGACAGGGAATTCTCCACCTCCAAACGTTGGCTTATGCCCAGCGGTTTATAAGAACTTGCGTACAGGCGCTACCGGAAGGTCAAGAGCAATTACGTAAACTATCATCGTCAGCAGGATCAGACCGGCTAATGCTAAGACAGTGAATTCTCCACCTCCTAACGTTGGCTTAGGCCCAGTGGTTCATAAGAACTTGCGTACAGGCGCTACCGGAAGGTCAAGAGCAATTACGTAAACTATCATCGTCAGCAGGATCAGACCGGCTAATGCTAAGACAGGGAATTCTCCACCTCCTAACGTTGGCTTAGGCCCAGCGGTGCATAAGAACTTGCGCACAGGCACTACCGGAAAGTCAAGAGCAATCTCAGCTCAGTAGAAATCATCTGCTACGGACCTCACCGATTCCAGTTTGTGTCACCCAGTTGGCGCGCGTCTGCTGCATAGGAGCCAGGGATTGATGCCCCTGCAAGTCTCCGTCCACGTACCTTCGTAGTGAAAGATTATGCTGTTCAGTCGACACCGTTCTAATAGCTGTGACTACGCACTGCCATGGCTGCAACAAAGTGAATGGCTGTTTATGGGATCTGCACTACCCTAGAGTATGGTACCCCTTGTCAGGTATAAGGCGCCGGTTCTGTGAAACTTGCATGTACTGCCGTACAAGTGCCGCCTAGTAACGCCTAACTGCGTTGCACGGATGCATTCTTCACACAAGTGCTCCAAAACACCTGGAGACCTTTCTCCATGAAAACCAGATTGCGTCTGAAATTTTTACATTTTCTAAAAACTTCCAGAAATTTTAAAACGAGGGGAACGACAAATTAGGGAGGAAGTCCCGCAATTCCCATTCGCTGTTTCCCAAGCACAATAAAAAGAAGGCGGTCCAATTTTGTCTCACACCATTGGTTTTCGAAGAGACGCTCATTTTTTATGCGGCCCACTAAAATTCGAGAACCGGAGGGCTTTCTACAAACCGGGTGGTCCAAGGACCGGACCCCGATGATAGCCACACCTGACAGGGCTATAAATTTTCAGAGATTTGTGGCTCAACTTTGACATTTTGCTGCAATTAATTCTCTGACTATTTGCAATCCATGTCAAATGCGCATACAAACCAAGGCGCCAAAAGTCCTAATTTCGCTTGTGCAGAGGCATAGCTATATACATTATACAAAACCATTATATACATTTCAAGTACATTACAGTTGCCCTTTTTCCTCCCAGGGTTACGTATAAAAAAATATGGAAATGCTTCATAACGGATGCCATATATTATTTTGAAGTTGGTCACGTGAACTCTTCATATTATATGATTGTAATTATTATTTTAATTTTTATTTTGAAAAGTACCGAATATATTTTGCTGAAATTTTATTTTATATAATTTACGGGATAATTTGAATATTTTCTAAAATTTTCGAAGCAATTTGTGAATTTTAATTTCACTTAAAAATGTTGGAAAAATTAAATCCCATAGGGTTTAATGTACACTCTAAGACAAATCACATCGAGGAACCAAGAAAGATTTATCCAAATGAAACAAAATTTGGTACGTGTAATGTGGATGTACAGAAAAAGGAATGATTAGAATTTCAGAATAATTGGATGATTTACTGCACTGAAAGATCTGCACAAAGTGAGCACGCCAATATGGCGTTGGATCACCTCCAGCCTTGATACAAGATGTTACCCGAATTGGCATTAATGCCGAAAGTTGCCTGATGGTGTTCTGAGGGATGTCGTTCCATATGGCCTCCAATTGACGAGCTAATTTGTCTACATCCTGGGATGATCGCAGGCGACGCCCCATCTCAGCTCAAATGTGCTCAATAGGCTAGAAATCTGGGGATCTGACTGGCCAAGAAAATGTTCCGTAAGCACGTAGACAATCACCAGAGTGGCGTGCCGTGTGTGGCCTGGCATTATCTTGCTGAAAAATTAGCCCGGAGTGTCGCGAAAGGAATGGCAATACAACGGGTCGTAGAAATTCGGCAACGTACCGCTGTGCTGTGATGCCACGGAGGACTATCAAAGGGGTCCGGCTCTCAAACGAAATGGCAGCCCGACCTTAACTCCCTGCTGTCGGGCCGTGTGGCGTGTAACAGTAAGAGCATGATCCTGACGATGTCCGGGCTGTCTCCAGACACGTCTGTGCTGGTCGTCGAGACTCACCACTAAAGACAATTCGTTCCCAATCCGAACAATTCCACGTTGATCAGGTCCAGCACTATTGCAATCGCTGTTGACGGTGCATACTGGTCACTAGTAGGCGGCGCAATGGGCGCCGCGATTATAGATTCCGCTCCCGTAATCTACCATTAATGGTCCGGGTGGTCACTTCCGTGTTTGTCACACGTTGGATGGTTGATAGCGACGAATCTCGTGCTGTCACAGCTGCTCTGACAATCGTACTACCTTTCTGTTCTGTCGTCGCTATAGGCCGTCCGCTGCCTGCTGAAATCTGCCATTCTGGACCCATTTCTGCCAACACAGTCTAATTGCTGCATCGCTTCTACCCAAATGCCAAGCGATTCGTCGGTGTGCCTATCCAACCTCGTGCAGTCCGACCGTACGCCCTCTTTCAAACTCCTTCATATGCTCGTAGTGACCGCGAATTCGTAGGCGAGCCATTGTTAAAATCAAGGTACGTAAACGCAATCGAAAGCCACTGCACCCTTTGTTCCTGGAAGCGAGGTTCGCTCCTTATATACACCATCATGGTGCTCAGTTTCAATGCTCTGTAGTTCCGACTATTCATTCACTGGCTGCTAATTTTTTATCATTTGCATATTCGGTCGACAGGTGTTTGCATGTACAGTTTCATTACTATCGGATTATTTTGCGGAGTGCGTTGATTTTTTGGGGTTAGAGTGTATTTCATTTTATCAACCCGGATTCAATCCAAAACTAATTGGGTTATATTATTCATTTACATTCCCATATGTCCCACAAATCGTCTCAACAACATACTAAAATTTCGTTTTGATAAAATCATTTTTACGGCAGTTATCGTGCGAAAGGACAGACAGACAGACAAAATGAATAAACAAAATCATAAACACTTTTCAACTATGTTGTAAAGCGTTAAAAATGCAAGTTAAAAGAAAAAGATACTTAAAATATACATTTACAAAGCAAATTGTGAGCATTTATTCAGGTATATAAAGTAAAAAGTATGATATATATGAGTATGATAAATATGAGTACATATATATGAGTATGATATATATGATATATATGAGTAATGATGTAGTATAAGTATGATATATATATGAGTATAATATATATGAGTAAAAAGTATATGAGCGTTTATACATGTATATAAAATAAAAAGGATTATATGCAATTGCATACAATTCGGACTCTAGTAATAAATGCACTATCAAAATTGCTCTATAAAAATTAAATTTTTATGAATTTTTGCTTCAAATTTCAAATAAAAACATAAGCTTTTTTATTTATTTATTTATTTATTTTATTTACTTATTTATTTATTTTTGTAAATCTTTTAAATCTTCTCTGATATTTCAAAATTCCCCCCAGTAGTAAAATTAAAGCGGATTTCCCCACCTTGAATACAGACTGTCAGCTACTCACACACGTTGGCTGCATATATGATTCTGTAAATTAGAAAATGTTATGTAAATGCAAAATGCTGTATCTGTAACATTACGATCGTGAAAGCAGGAAATTCTGAAAATACCCACTTAGCGAACAAAGCTGGTTTTTTCAAATGAGCCCAACCGAAAATCAATGTGTGTGTGGGGGGGGGTGTAGTTTTGAAGACTGACTTCGACAAACCCTGACATATATTTTATTTTATTATTTTAAATATTAGAAGTAGTTCAAACCCTGATAATCCAAAACGAACAAGACCATCGACTTACTTAACTAAAAGTTGCCGCATTGTACAGTTAGTTGTCTTTCAATTCTGCTACAATGTATCCTCTGGAATAGTGAATATTATTTTTTAAAGTTAAAAATGATTATTTAATGAGTAATGTGTTTATTTTCTAGATATGGTATGTAGGCTCATACTTGGGAAAGTTGGTGGGTTAATGCGGCACAACTAATCATTTATATGCGAATTTCGTTCATTGTTTAGCAATTACACTTGCATGGTTAAGGATAACTCTAAAATTTTAATCACCACAGTAGGGTTTTCAAATTAAAAAGTTCCGTTTTTATGTCGAATTGTGTGTACAATCAAACAGTCTAAGCGAAAGTTCGAACACTGGACTGTATAAAACTATTCTAATTCTTGGAATTTTCTGCCATTAATGGCGTTTATTCGATAACGTTAAATTGATATTTAAATATATTTAAAAACATTGAAAAGCCCCTAAACAGATAATTCTTTATCGAAAATTCTATTCCTCAAAGAATTTTTCTGAAAAATATTCCCGTAAACATACCACCTTTCATTAATGAGCTGTAAACAAGTTTTCCCTCAATACACCGCTACAAAAATTTTTGAAACTTCGAAGTTTTTCTTCAGCGAATAATTAAATTCCTGTATCGGCTTTTGGAAAATCGATTTTTAACTAAGCACTTCTTTAATTAATTTCCTGTCAAGCCGATAAAATTATTAGAGTATTTTTTAGTTTTTCCATTTCAGTGCCTGATCTTTTCCCTTAAGTACCAATATGAAAGAAAGTATATCTGACTTTTCATAAAATCTTTGTGTAAGCTTTAAACCTTTCATCCATTTTGAACCCCTTTTATCTCATTTTTGAAACTTATTTGATTCATTTTTAACTCACTAACAATCTGCGATAAGGAGGCAATTGTCTTTTAAGGCAATTGTATTCAGATCAAGCGGTTGTAGATTTGAATCCTTTATCGGGCAAGACTTCAGTGACATTACACATTTTGCATACTTTCTCAAAGATTATCATCTTGTATGACCTTTCGTGTTGCCCAGATTCTTTCTAATAAAGCTTTGAAGATAAATCTCTATTTCATAACTTCTTATCTCTATAAGTTTGGATATTTAGTTAAAAAGGCTTTTTGAAAACTTTAAAAGACTTCAGACAACGTGCTATTTCAAATAGTTACAAAAACTTTGACCTTATACGCTAAATAAACATTGATACAATGCAAAGAAGCAGATGAGGAAGTAAAGTGTTAGATTAGTCGTTAATAGCTACAAGTATACTATATTGTATGGAAATAAAAATCAGAAATAGCTGCAGAAAACGGATACAACACTTTTTCTATATCATTTGTGGACTTTGCCCGATAGCGGTCATTAAATATACATTAAATCAGTTTTTACAGCAATCAGTTTCTCAGCAAATTCTGCGCCCACCAAACGCGGAAGGTTGCCCCTCTTTCCCCCAGCTGCCCCTTCTCCAAGAGTTGAAATAAGAGTAAAAAATGCAAGACACCCCTTGCCGTCCTTTACAGGATGGTCACCCCCTTTCCCTTCCGGGCACACACTTTGCTACCGAAAACCCTTGGGTTGGTCGTGTGGTCTGGGCCTTCAACCCCCTTTCCCTTTCCCAAGCGTAAAAATAAGAGTGGCTATTACCGAAACCCGGACGATGGATTTACTCCACTGAAAAACGAAAATTTGCATAATAGAACTAAATTCCTACTTCCGTGCACTCAATGAGAACTAACTATCCAAACTCAAGTCGAAAGCGATAAAAACTTCTTTCCGGAACAAGAATCGAACGTGCGAAACAGACAGAAAATTGACGTTATGAGGTCTTTAAAATAATTGCAAAAAATCACCAAATAGAAGCACAAATTATTCTTTTGCATATTTAGAAAAATAATGATTGTACGTTTCCAGTGAGAAATTTTAAAAACAGGATCCGGAGAAGTTCACGAACAGCGATAAATTAGACATGAACAATAGAGAATTCTTGGATAATTCGAAATAATCCATTTTTACTTTCCCTGCAATACATGGTAATGTATAGGGAAAGCATTGGGATCATGTCGAAAATCGCAACTCGAGTTTTCGACGGATCTACACGTTTCGAGACCTCTAGAATTCGAAAAAACTATTTTTAGCGTGACGTCTGTGTGTGTGTCTGTGTGTCTGTGTATCTGTCTGTGTGTCTGTCTGTCTGTGCAGATTTTGTATCCACTCTAACTAAAAAACTAATTGACCGAATTTCGTAAAATTTGGTAGGTAAGTCACTTGTGCACGAATCTGGTGCTGATTAGTTTTGGATATGACTAGGGTTAAAAGAACCTGCCTTTTTTTGCGAAATGGCCCGCAAAAGCTTGTATCCACTCTAACTGAAAAACTACTGGACCGAATTTCACAAAATTCGGTAGATGAGTCACTTGTGGGTTACCCTGGTGCTGATTAGATTTTGGTATGATTCGAAAATAAAATAACCTGCCTTTTTTTGCAAAATGGCTCGCAAAAATCGTCAAAATCTAAACTAAAAAACTAGGTATACTCAAATATATCCATTAAATGCTCGTTTAATACGTAATTTTTAACGACGAAAATAATAAGACCAACCCCATTACACTAAGACTAGCCGTTCTCGAGATATTGTAATTTTCCGTATTTTCTCTACGCCACTTTTGAAAATAAGTCCGGTTACCGAATGTGAACAAAAATTGAATTAAAAGTGAAATAAATTTAATTAAAATAAAGAGAACGTCAATATAAGTCTGCAGGGAAAGTCATGTGCTTCCCACATCAGATTTTTCCTTTTATAAATATGTATAAAAAAAACTGCCGTTTTTTGACGGAAAAGACTGTTTGGGAAGTGGAACCCGCAATATATTTGACTTCAGTTAGATGAAAAGTTCGCGATTTTAATTTGAAATTTGAAGGAACAGAAATTAATTACAAGGGGTCGAATTTTCGGTATGTTTTCACAGATATTGGTAATTAAAAATCTGTAGAAAAAAGACCTATCGACTTCTTTTAAAGTCGGACTTATGGAGCCAAAGCACATTTATATGGTTCCAATTTTTAAAAAATCGAGAGCCTAACATGTTTCTGGAATTAGCACAGAGATTTTGAGCTAATCCAATTCCCTCTCCTGGAAAAGAGGTTTTTGAAAATATTTAAAAATATATTAAATTTTTCGAATTTTCTAAAGTTTACTGCACGTTTCCGAATTATTAGATATTGTTGAGCTTCTAGGCCATGTAAGAGCTAAATAATAGGAGACGACAAACATTCATACTGACATACATTCATATTAACAAACATACACCATCATATTTTAATGGGGTTGATCCTTTATAACAAATTTCACATTTAATTTCGCGTAAAGAAGATAATGTATGCTAAAACGCAAATGATGGGTTTATTATGCAATACAGGGTTTCTAGGAAACTACTTTATATATATATATATATATATATATATATATATATATATATATATATATATATATATATATATATATATATATATATATATATATATATATATATATATATATATATATATATATATATATATATATATATATATATATTTATATATATATATATATATACGTATTTGAATTTGACTGGCTGGAAATCGCTGCGGATGCAGATGGCAGTATGCAAATATCGTATGTTACAGCCAATCACGATTGACTGTCCGGATATATGCTAATTAAACAGTCGTTGAAGATGCCAGCATTCTGAAGAGTTTCAGGAGGTGCATTTAAAAGCTGATACGAAATGTTTATAACTTTTGTAGGATTATGTTTGATGATATTCGTATTGCTATAGCTGAAAGAAGACGAATGACAGATAGTGAGCACTGGCGTGCTGTCGGATGCATTGAAACATAACAGTCAATCAAAGATGTCGCTATTTTCTTTGGCGTTGATCATTCGGTAATTTCTCGATTATGGAAACAATTCCAAACAAGTCAGACAGTTATCCGGAGACCTGTGCCCGGTCGTCCAAGGGTTACCACCCCTTCTGATGATCGGTATATTGCTATAGTATCCAAGCGAAATCGACGAGCGAGCTCCACAACTGTTATATCCATGGTTGCAGCGGCACTTGGTAAGACAATATCTGCCAGTACTGTGCACTGCAGGCTCCACGTGAAGAGACTATACGCCCGAATACCACGTTCTCGGGTTCCACTAACCGTCCAAGCCAGAGGAGCAAAATTAAAGTGGTGTCGTCTACATGTGAATTGGACTGTCTCAGATTGGTGCAACGCCCTGTTCACGGACGAGTCCATATTTGCCCTGGAATCAGATGATAAACGTGTAAGGGTCTGGAGAGAACGTGGCGCACGCAATCAGGCCAAGAACATCATCGAACATCGCAGCGTCATGGTGTGGGATGGAATTTCAGTGGGATATCGCACAAAGCTGCACATCTTTAAAGGCGGTTCTATGAGGGCTGCGCGATATCGGGATGAAACCTTAGACCCCATTTCGAGACTCTATGTTGCAACAGCTGGTCCTGAATTCCTCCTTATGGACAATAATGCCCGTCCCCATCGAGCTAACATCGTTGACGAATACCTGAAAAGTGAGGGCATTTCTCATATGGAGTGGCCGTCGTATTCCCCTGACTTTAATACCATTGAAAACCTTTGGGATGCCCTCGGGCGTGCTGTCTCTTTGCGTTTACCTCCTCCAACCAATATCAGAGAGTTGGAAACTGCCCTATTGGAGGAATGGCCATTACTCGCACCTGCAATGGTTCATCACCTCATTGAAAACATGGAAAATCATTGTAAAGTTTGTGTGAAGGTCTGGGGTGGTCATATATTATATTAATGTAAGTTTGATTTGGTTTGTTTGACTTTAAACATCATTTTGTTAATCACCCAAATGTGACGTCATCATATAATTTACGAAAAGTAAATATTTTTTCATCTTTGTACATAATTCTTGTTTTCTTTAATGCATAAACACATTTGCTACCTTCATATATAATTTTGAGTTAATCAAAGCTTTACTTTTCCATATTTGTTGATTTTACCGTCTGTGCTTAACTTTTGGAAGCCAGTGTACTAAAGAAACAATGTTCTACAACTTCGTAAATGTCTTTTTATCTCTATCTTTCTTTATTACTGTGTTTGTTATCTTAATTTTAGATTATCCGCTTAGCGCCTTTAGATTATCCGCTAAAGGCGCTGCAATCATTTTTATTCTATCGCGTATGATCAATTTACTGTAAATACACCTAATGTGCATACTCACGGACCTTTCCCAACAAAGTTATTAGGATGCTTCCTTCCTGGGAACTCTATATATGCATCTTTCCACTCTCCAATTTATTAGTTTGCAAACTACGCTATTGCCTAGACACAATGCCATGCACTGTTTGAAAAACAAAACAAAACTTGTCCCTAAAAAGGCAGGTTTCTTCAAACGAATCGAAAATTAACTAGCCTGTGAAAGAAGCACGTGCGTTCCTCAAAAGAATGTCGGAAAAATAGTTCCAAATTTAATTACAAAAAGCGGAACGTCTTCAAGAAAACTCAATTACGGGGGAGAGATTCTGCTCTTCTTCCTCATTTTTCTGGGAACTCAGCTTTATTTACTTAATGCTGGTCTACTACAAAAGGAGCACAAAAATGCATCTTAATTAATTAGGGAGGCCAAGATTCTCCCTAATTTTGCGGCTTCTCTCATCTAACGCTATTTACAATGTGGTGGGATTTATGAAGAAAGAAATGCTTTCAGGATAAGATGGTTTTTATGTGACGTCATGCCGGATACAGCCACAATACTAATGAATAGAAATATAACGACAAAGGCAGATTGTATGATCATGTTTTCTGACAGCATATCTTTTGAATGATGGAACAATATGTCTTGCGATTGTGTCGTAGGTAAAAATCATCCATGGTAATTTTATATAATTTATCTGGGTAAGACTTGTAAAGTATAACCGACCCTTTTTTGCGAAATGACCTGCTAAGATCGTGAAAATGTGAAGTAAATGACTGAAATTACTCAAATATATTAATTAAGTACTTGTTCTTTAGATAATTTTTGATATTTCAGCTAATAAGAATGACTCAATTTCTCTAAGATGAACTTTTTTTCGAAATATTTTAGTTCATTAGAAATTAAAAAAACTGAAGACTCAGAAGAGCATTAACTTGCCAAATGAAACGAAAGCACATTAACATTTTCTGTAATTAAACTCAATTTAATCCATCATGAAATAGAAAACAAGAAAATTAATTTGTATTTGTAGAGAAAGTCATGTTCTGCCTGTTCACTTCAGACTTTAAACTCTGCATGAGTTTTTAAACCGAAAAATCATAAGTAACCGCTTTGTCAAAAAGAATCCTTCTATTAAGGTAATCAATTTGATTTTTCAAATTCAACACAAATTTTCTCAATTCTAGAAAAATTCATTTTCAATTTCATGGTTTTTACTTTCCCTGCAATACATGGTAATGTATAGGGAAAGTATTGGAATCATACCGAAAATCTCAATTCGGGTTTTCGACGGATCTACACGTTTCGGGAGCTCTAGAATACGATAAAACCATTTTTAGCATGACGTCCGTGTGTGTGTCTTTGTGTCTGTGTGTCTGTATGTCTGTGTAGATTTTGTATCCACTCTAACTAAAAAACTAAATGACCAAATTTCATAAAATTAGGTAGGTACGTCACTTGTGGATGAATCTGGTGCTGATTAGTTGTGGGTACGATTCGGGATAAAAGAAACCGCATTTTTTGCGAAATGGCCCGTAAAAATTGGCTGTATCCACTCTAGCTGAAAAACTAATCGACCGAATTTCACAAAATTCGATAGATAAGTTGCTTGTGGGTCACCCTGGTGCTAATTAGATTTTGGTACGATTTGGAAAAAATAACCTGCCTTTTTTTGAGAAATGGGCCTCAAAAATCGCCAAAATCTAAAATAAAAATTAAGTATGCTCAAATATATCCTTAAATGCTTGTTTTGTACGTAATTGTTAACGAAGAAAAGAATAAGACCAACCCTATAACACTAGGACTACCCGTTCTCGAGATATTTTACTTTTTTCGTATTTTCTCTACGCCACCTTTGGAAATAAGTCCAGTTACCAAACGTGAATTAAATTTAATTAAAATAAATAGAACGTGGATATAAGTCTGCAGAGAAAGTCATGTGCTGCCCACATCAGATTTTTTATTCTTAAACTTATATTTTTAATCATGTTGTCTTCTATTGAATGATTTTTTATTATTTTCTCACGAAACGAATTTATGATTTCTGTTTATTTTTCTAACTCTGACCATGCACTGGATTGGATAATTTTGTCGTTCCAATGCTCATTTTACACACGCGGAGATATACTTTTATCGGGAGCAACTGCGTGAAGTGGATTTTGAATCGATACAAGCATATATGCATACGCAAGTCTCGTGTTTCGGATTCAAACCCATCCATCTCCTGTATATCTAAAGGTCAGACAGTAACCGTGTCGACTTCGGTGGTCCCTCGCAGCTTTGAAAGAATCATCTAGGAGTAGACTTTCTTCGTTTGTAAGTATAGGAAATCTCTGATTAAGAAATCTCTTGATTATTAAGAAATCTGTTAGCTTATTTGCAAATTACTAACTTTCCCTAATTTTTTATTTACGGTAAAGAAATCGCAAAAAAAAATATTCACAATATAAGTCAGTTCTTCTCATCGGGTGTTCTGGGGCAGTAGTTCCCGACACTCCCCTTCCCCCTATTGACAAAAATGCATTAGTTCTCTATAGTGGTTGGGAAACGATATTTTAAACAGTAACTTCCTCTTTTAGTTGTAACCAATAGTTAAATATTCACAAGATTCTGGCTACGTCTATGAGCTGTGATACAGTAGTGTACCATAAATGGACTGCAAGTATACCGGTAAATGGTATACAGCCGAGGTTAGCAACCCTGTCTCTAATCGCCACAAATGTTGAACAGTGGCAGCTCGTGACTTCAGGAATGGGTGAAGAAGAATCAATTGCGGGATTCTCCACGACAACTAACCCACATTCCTAACTTCCCTCCTCCTCGACAACTAACACATTCCTAACTTCCCTCCTCCTCGACAACTAACATCATCAAAACGCATCACGCTACTGGCACAAGTGTTATCAACTATTATCTAAAAATATCTAAACGAGTCTGAAAAATTCTTTAAATAATAATAATAATAATAACCCAATTTGCCGATAACTTTAAGTGAAGCAGTGCCTATCTTGCGTCATCTGCTTCACCTCACGAGCCGCCATTGGTATTGAGTTATTCACAGAAGTTAGGCTATTTTGAGTTTATCAGCTCTATTAAAATAAACTTTTCCTTACGACGGATGATATTTGTAACTTTATACTGCCCGCAGCTGGTACACTTCAAATATTCAAGCAAGAGTCACGATTATTTCACAGACATCGAAAATTACAATTTAACAGATTCACAAATAAAACAAAATCACCTCACAAGACAGCATCTGCTTCCATATCGAGTTTTAAACCTAACTAAATAGACTCATTAATTTGGAGATAGACTCATTTATCTATCGATAGACTATCTCATTCATTTGGAGATAGACTTTGGAATAGACTCATTAATTTGGCGCTGAGATATGCATTGAGTTCATATGTTCAACATATATTTTTGGAAACTTCTCAGATATATATATCAAATTTCGCGTTCAGTTGTATTACAAATATTTTCAATTTAAAAATCGTTCATCATTTACGTATGAGGCATGTGTAACTTAGTAGGCAACATGCGTATGTTTTGAATAAACTTGTTCAGACAATGTGTCATGTTTTACATATTTGATCCTGCAACCTAATTTCTCCAAGTTTATGTGATATGGAGAGTTTTATTTCTCATTTACCACATCTGTTGCGACGTTGAAAAATAGGTTGCCCACTTCTGAAATTTGAAATAGAATATTGTATGGAAGCGGACGTTTTAAACATCCCTAAACGCGAATCCAAAGCCTTGAAAGTAATGTATGTGTGTATATATGTTAATGTGTGTACTTTGTGGGTGGGTGTGCATGCTTGTGTGTGTGTATGTGTGTTGTAAAGAACCATGCTGTTCCAACTGATAATCAAACCATGGACCTTCGTGCAGGCCATCCGATGCTCTACCTTTGAGCTACTAGAACGGAATTGCAAGCTCTTATCGTTGAAGTGGACTCTGCAATGTGTATATGTGTGTGTGTATGTGTGTGCGTTAGCACTATATCTTAGGAACTAATAAAGCGTTTCGAAAATAATTTGATAGGGTCATTGCAATCAATGAATACTGGAATCTTATCTATTCTAAATGTAAGCAAATATTTGGAAATAAAAGTTGAATGTTAATATATGTTTATTAAATAACGGAAATGTGCAGTGCTGGCTGTTTTTGTATCTGTCTATATTTATTTACGCAGCCAGCTGCTTTATTATTCTTGAGTGTACAATAAATGTGTCAAATGAACTCCCTGCAATCTTGGCCATAAGGCCCGTTTATATCAATTACTACAACGTTTGTAGTTATGTCACTTTAACCTGATATAACTTAGATTTACGCAACAAAGTTCTCAGGCCTTTACAAAGTTTTATATCAAATTTTGTTCGAAACGGTACATTCGTTCGTAACTTATCCTTTCCACAGACTCACGGACACACACACTTTCATACATACACATACATTTAATTCGAGTTCAATAGTGCTTGGAACGTGCTCTTTCGCCGAAAACTCGAATTCGAATTTTCAACCCGTCACAATACTTCCCTATGCATTACACTATGTATATGGGGAAAGTAAAAATGCTTATAATTAACGTTATTCAAATCAATCTCTAAACGATTGTATACTGATAAACAGTTGTGTAATTAAATCTAACTTGAGGATGAAATAAGTATAAGTGAATTGTGTATTGAAATTATAAGTGAATTGTGTATTGAAAATGTAAGTGAGTTCTGTATTAAAATTGTGAGTTTGTTGTCCATCAATGAAGTGAATAACGTGAAGATGAAGTAAATATACGTGAATTGTTTATTGAAATTATAAGTGAATTGTGTATTGAAAATATATGGGAATTGTGTGTTGAAAATATATGTGAATTGTGTATTGAAAATGTAAATGAGTTATGTAAAGGAAATATGTGTTTGTTGTCAATCAAGGAAGTGAATAACGTGAAGATGAAGTAAGTATAAATGAATTGTTTATTGAAATTATAAGTGAATTGTGTATTGAAAATATAAGTGAGTTGTGTATTAAAAATGTGAGTTTGTTGTTAATCTTCAATTTATTGTCAAGATCAATATATAAAACGGGGTATTGCGAGTTTCGAAATATTAGAAACACTACCCTATAATCGTATAAAGTAACATACAACTTTTAGCTCAATGGAGCTTGTAAGTAAATCAAAGCATACGAAAAATATTTGTAATTTTAAATTTACTTACAAGAACTGCATAAGGAAACTCAATTTATCAGGGGCTTTACCACTCTTTCTTCGTAACCTTACTTCTCTCTTCTAAGGAATCGCTTTTATTTATTTAATGTCTACATAAGAAATATAAAAATTACCCTAAGTTAATTTACCTGGATGGAATTTTTCTAGTATTGCATTTTCTTTCATGCCCGAAAAGGGACCGTGTATGGAAATTGAAAAAATAAATAAGAACAGAAGTCTAAAGTGTGTTGAAAAAGACTTATTTATTCGATGAAGAGTGACAATAGTGTCTGGAATATTTTTATTTCAATGGAGTTTGGGATTTCTGTATTTTAGTTTTACTGTATAAGAAAAGTATTGTGACGGGGTCGAAAATTCGAATTCGAGTTTTCAACGGAAAAGCACGTTTAAGAATCTCTGAACTCGAATCTATCGTTTTTATGGTGATATCTGTGTATATATGTTGTATGTATGTGTGTCTGTATATATATATATATATAAAGGGTTAATATGTAAAAATAAAAATGAAGAAGACAGTAAACGTAAAGTGCTTACACAATGGCGGTAAGGGATAGTGAGTGACCTTACTCCCCAGTTATCAACATGCACGTCCTACATGGCGCGGCATTGCACTCCTGGACGCCAGCACTGACTGTAGCCAACCTCCGGAGTGACAATCAAAATTATCACAAGACCTTTTTATAAAGGAAAGTGATATTGAAAAGTATTGGTCCAAGCCTCAGAAACAGCTAAGTTCATGCCTATGCGTCCTCTTTATAACATCAAAATAATCATATTCAGCAGTTTAGATGTTTGTAATGTCATTACTCTCAAAGACGTATAATCAATGTTCATAATGACCTCAAATATTCACACAAGCTTAACCCATATTTTTCATTTTCTCCGTAGTAATTTTTGATGTAATGGATCATAAATTGCATTGGATATCTTTGCCTGAATGCCTGTTGTAAGAATTTTCTATCACTTTCCAATCTGGTGACGTCACTGCTTACAATTATTTTTGTTCTCCCTAGACCACCAATAAATACATTCCTAAATATATTCAAGGGCAAATTAGATGTCCTATGTATGATTCCTGTTGTAGGAATATTATAAGTTATTCTTTTATCATATATATAGAATGACAATTTATTATGGCTGAAATCAATACTGAGATCTAGAAAAATTACGACATTATTCTGGGTTGGTGGATTTTCTTCCAATATTAAATTGGGGTGATAAAATTCAAAATTCATTTGAAAACTTTCGTTTTCATAACCTATTAACAAATCATCAACGTAACGTATGTAAATTATTTCATTGTTAATATGGGACATTTTTTCAAAATGATCAAGATAGATGTCTGCTAAAATTGACGAGCACCCCCCACCCATGGGGATGCCTTTGATTTGCTTATAAAAATTCAGACCGTTATATAGGTAGTTTTCTTCTATAACTATCTTGTAACGTATACGTATATTGTATATATACATATACCTATATATGTGTGTGTGTGTGTGTGTGTGCGTGCGTGCGTGAGTGTATGTTGACGATATCTCAAGAACGAACAAAATATTTCAAATGAAATTTGGTACAAAAATTACAATCAATGAATACTGGTATCCTATATATTTTAAACGCAATCGAATGTTCGGAAGATCCCTTAAATTTTGAAATGAAATTTTGAAAAAATCATTAAAAAAATCAAAATCTTTAATAATATTACGTAAATAATTATTTCTTATTTTAAAGTAACTTCTCATTAGAAAACGATTGATAAATTTTAGAACGCTAGCATGAACCATTCTCGAGAAGTTATAAAAAAAATGACATAGAATTAAAGGAAAGTATAAACTATTATGAAATATGGTAACTTTACATATATAATATTATGTGATAAATCTGTTAACATCATTCTAATAAATCTGTTAACATCATTCTAATAAATCTGTTAACATCATTCTCGTGGATCTAGTTCGTCCCGTTCACGAGAGATACTTGAAATAATAGTGAATGCCTAACAATTCGCCATCAGCCATTTATATATACAAAATGTCCTTCTCTCCGTTTATCTATAACGCTTGGCGATGAATTTGGCGAGCTAGGAGTCTAATTTAGCGAAATATGCCCAACATAGCGGTATTTCACACATATTAAGTTAATTGGGTAGTTTGAAATAGCTTTACATGTTGTCATCCGGAAAAGCGCCAAATGTACAATTCAACATTAAAAACATTGAGTTGAAGTTCTTATGCATCATTTTTAATTTATAGTTGTGAAAAATATAAAAGTTAATTGGATAGGAAATAGTTTTAGATGTTGTCATCCGGATGTGCAATTTACCACGCCAAATGTTCAATTTAACGTTACAAATACTGTGCCGTGGATCCTTTCATCCCTTTTTCACCGTTAAAGAAGTAAATTCATTGCATTATACTATAAAGAAAGTCATGTGCTGCCCACATCAGATTTTTTTATTACTAAAAATTACTGAGGTAATAGCAAATTCCTTCCATGATAATGAGTAACCAACCAACCATTGAAAATCACTAATAATACACACATTTTATTTACAAAAATCAGCAAAGTTATTCCTTTTTTTTTATTTTGCGATTTTAATAAGGAATTTGAAATCAAAAGGTTATTTCCTTTTTTTCTGCTTTTACACTAAAATCCGATAAGCAACAGAGTAACGCTTAAGTCACTAGACTTCCAAATTTTATAAAAGTCAGACGGATATATTTTGAGCTAGAGCGGATATATATATTTCACTCAGAAACGCAAAAAACGGCAGTCTACAGTAATTGATTCGTATTTTGAGGTACGCAAAACATGTTAATGAATTGAAAACACAAATTTGAATTATGTATCAATAAAGAAACATTTATACATATACTACGTATTGTAGAGACAGTTCAAAAATGCCTTCTAGGATAGGCAAATTGACGACAAATTATATAAGCTCAAAATAAAAAAATCTGATGTGGGGAGCACTTGACTTTCCCTGCAGACTTAAATTCATTGTTTCTTTATTTCTTTAAGAACTCATTAACTTGAGTTCAATTGCACAAAATGACACTAAATTTACATTTTCAATTCAATTTCTGCTTTTATTTGGTAATTGGACATTTTTTCAAAGGCGGCATAAAAATGCGAAAAATCTCAAATATCTCGAGAACGGTTAGTTCTAGAGTAATAGAGTTGTTCTTATTATTTTCCTCGTCAAAAATTACGTGTAAAACAAGCATTTAATTCATACATTTGAACATACGTAGCCTTTTTTTAGATATTGGCGATTTTTGCGAACCATTTCGTAAAAAAAGGCAGATTGTTCTTTTTCGAATCGTGCCAAAATCTAAGCAGCACCAGAGTATCCCACATGTAATTTATCTACCAAATTTTGTGAAATCTGGTCAATTTGTATTTCAGCTAGAGTGAATACATGAGATTTTTGTGGGCCATTTCGCAAAAAAGGCGGGTTCTTTATTTCCGAATTGCACCAAAAACTAATCAGCACCAGGGTCATACGCAAGGGTCTTACCTACCAAATTTTATGAAATTCGGGTTATTAGTTTTTGAGTTAAGAGTGGATACATACATTGCACAAGCACACAGGCAGACACACAGGGAGAAACACAAACAGACGTCACGCTGAAAATAGTTTTTTCGTATTCTAGAGGTCTCGAAGTGTGTAGATCCGTCGAAAACTCGAGTTGCGATTTTCGACATGATTCCAATACTTTCTCAATACATTACCATGTATTGCAGAGAAAGTAATATTTTGCCAGTAACAGTATAAACATTTAATTAAAATTTTCACTGGTTTGGATAGCAAATGAAAAGCCATAGTCAGAATACACATCCTAACAGTCACTACAGAAAAAGGTATGGAAATGTCTGTCAGCAGAATCGAGCACTCTTGATCCAGAAAAATCGGTATTACCAATCCGAAATATTAATAATCGAACAATTAAACAGTGATTAATAAATAGATAATATTTTTATTGGCAACAGTTTTCTTTCTGGGTTAGGTGATTATTATTATTTTTAAAAATGTGTTATTTCGTCTATTGGTTCTCTGACAATTCATTCAATCTACAAATTAGGCTCTTGTAAAAGTCACTAAATTTTGAAACAGAAACTTAAACTTTCAGATCCAGAATTATCTACAACTCGACAAATTAGTGAAAAATATTTTTTCGGTTCATGTGCATTTCAAAGCATATGTTATGCATATATCATTTTGTTGTCTAAAATTTACTTCACGAAGTTTTAAATGTAATTTTTGATTATTTTAATATATAATATCCTTGATTATGAAATATATTAAATCAATAAAATAACACCGAAATTTCAATAATTATATTTCCTTATCCATGTTTGTGAACATTTTTTAAATCAATAAAAATGAACACCGAAATTTTACTACATATATTTTAATTGTTTTAAAATACAATGTCCATGATTAAGAACATTCATTACATAAATAAAAATGAAAGTTATGCATATATCATTTTGTTGTATAAAATTTTCTTCACGAAGTTTTAAATGTAATTTTTGATTATTTTAATATGTAATATCCATGATTATGAAATATATTAAATCATTAAAAGAACACCGAAATTTCATTAATTATATTTTATTATCCATGTTTGTGAGCATTCTTTAAATCAATAAAAATGAACACCGAAATTCTACTACATATATTTTAATTGTATTAAAATACAATATCCATGATTATGAACATTCATTAAATAAATAAAAATGAACACAATTTTACTAAATATATTTTAATTGTTTGATAGTGATTCATGACTGTAAATATTCATTAAATCAATAATAATGAACAACGAAATTTTACACTCTCAGATCCAGAATTATCTACAACTCGACAAATGAGGGAAAAATATTTTTTCGGTTAATATCCTTTTCAAAGCATATGTTATGCATATATCATTTTGTTGTCTAAAATTTACTTCACGAAATTTTAAATGTAATTTTTGATTTTTTTAAGATAATATCCATTACTATGAAATTTATTAACTCAATAAAAAATACCGAGATTTCAATAATTATATTTTATTATCCATATTTGTGAACATTCTTTAAATCAATAAAAATGAACACCGAAAATTTAATACATATATTTAATTGTTTTAAAATACAATATCAATGATTATGAACATTCATTAAATAAACAAAATTGAACACAATTTCACAAAATATATTTTAATTGTTTTAAAATACAATATCAATGAATATGAACATTCATTAAATAAACAAAATTGAACACAATTTCACTAAATACATTTTAATTGTTTTAAAATATAGTGTTCATGATTGTAAATATTCATTAAATCAATAAAAATGAACACCGAAATTTTACATTCTCAGGGGTCGGCTTCGACATTAAAAATAAGTCTCTAACTAATGCCAATTGTTAACTATGCAGATTATTCTCATGCGGGTCTTCTATTCCTCCATAGTCCAGGAAACCTAGAATTTTTATTGCAGCAATGATTTTGGCAGTAGCATTCGATGACGGTAGAAGCGCTCCCCCCCCCCCACTATTTTTAATTATTTTATATATTACTTTCCTTATATACATAATGTATAAGGAAAGTATTGTGACGGGGTCGAAAATTCGAATTCGAGTTTTCGACGGGAGAGCACGTTTCAAGCATCCCTGATCACGAATCAAACATTTTTGAAGTGATGTCTGTGTGTGTGTGTGTGTGTGTGTGTGTGTGTGTGTGTGTGTGTGTGTGTGTGTATGTGTGTGTGTGTGTGTGAAAGTATGTGTGTATGTGTGTGTGTGTGTCAGTGAGTCTGTGGAGACGATAACTGACGAACAAATGGACCGATTCGAACCAAATTTGGTACAAAAATCACAATCCGTAAACACTGGAAGCTTATTGTTTTTATACGCAATCGAATGTTCAGAACCCCCCTAAATTTTCGAATGAAATTTTGAAAAAATCGTCAAAAAATTAAAACCACTAATAAAGTTACGCAAATAGACATTTCTTATGTAATTTTTCATTAGAAAACGATTGACATAAATTTTAGAACGCTAACGTGAACCGTTCTCGAGATATTGTACATTTTTTTAAAAAATTATCAAAAAGTCATATAAAATAAAAAGAAAAATATTTCCTATTGAGAAACATGTTTACTTTTCATATTTAATACCATGCGATAAATTGAGTGACATCCTTCTCGTGGATCTAGCTCGTTCCATTCTTGAAAAAAGATACTTTGAATAATACTTTTGTATTTGAACGCCAATAGTCATTTATCTGCTTTAAGAAAAATTTATTTCTTAGTGCATAACGCTTGGCGAGATTTTGGCGACGAATTTTGGCGGAATGTCGCCAACTTGGCGACTTTTTTGAAATGTTGCCAAATTAACGAAAATCTCGCCAAATGGATAAAAATGACGCTAAATCAATGAAAATGACGACTAATTGTCGAAAATTCAATATCTTGGAAAGAATATTAGTATCTACTACAAGAAAATCCTATTTTTTTACTGTAAAAGTAGTAAATTCATTACATTATATAAGGAAAGTCATGTGTTACCCACATCAGATTTTTTTATAATAGGATCCACGCTACTGCTTTCCAAAGTCCTTTATGTAAGTCGAAATTGATTTTTTAACTGTTTCAGCCTTTTTTCGTTATTTCCAGTAATATAAATAAAAACATTATTCACATCATTGAATAACAAGTAACAATAAATAAAGGGATTACACGTCCACTTCAATAATGCATTAAATAAAAGACAACAAATCGTAGATTAAAAGGCTATTCAATAAAAACCATCCTTTATGACGTACACATATTAAAAATGACAAGAGCGTTTTCGGGTATCACCATACCCGTCATCAGTGGCTATATATATAGCCACTGATGTATATATAGTGATGTATATGATGTATATATAGTGGCTATATATATAGATGAAGCCACTGATGATGATATATATATAGATGAGCCACTGATGAAGGGTATGGTGATACCCGAAAGCGCTCTGGCCTTTTTTAATATTTATACGTCATAAAGGATGGTTTTTATTAAATTATCTTTTAATCTACGACTTGCTGTCTTTGATTTAATGTAAGTAACATTAATTTTGTTTTGAATTGAATAAAATATTAAGGAATTTGGGAATCCCATCTAATATAAAATATGCTAAACAACGGTTTTGCAATAAATACACCTCAGGCAGTTATTGGAAGAGTAACTGAAAATAAAAACGGTCAATTTGGCTGTTTCAGCAGTTAGCTCAATTTCAACGACATTTATAAATAATTGTTTCCAAGGTGAAAAAAAATATATTCTTCATTCAGGTTCTTGATAAATGAACCTGTTACAAGATTTTTAATGGAATACAACACTTGTTAGGGATACTCGAGTGCCGGAGACGTTTTGATGAATCGGCAACAGCATAGTCTAATCTGTCGTAGATGTGCGAAGTTGAAAAATGAACCCAAAACTTCCAAAACAGAACGGTGATCGTTAATTTCACGGCAAATTTGTCACTCTAAGTTACTGCATCCTTATTTCTTCCAGCGTTATCACACAAAATGAACATTGTTCAAGCGATATTCCAGAAGAAAAATGTATACCTTAAAGTTTGTGTCAATAAAACTTTATACAATATTGCATTTTCAAAGTCCATTTATTTAAAATATATTTTTATGAAATACATTTATTTAATTCGGCATAACCGATATGTGTCTGTTTCAACTTCTTCAATGGCGTTTTTAATATACTTTTCTACGTTATAGAGAACAAAAATTAGGTGCACAACCTGAGTGTGGCAGAACACTTTAATCTATTGCGATTTATATATATAAGTTTAAATTAGCTGAATATTGTCGAATATCCTCCTTAGTACTCTTATATTAGCTAATTATTAAACAAGGTGTCTCTAGTAGCATTATGTTAGCTAAGTACAAGGTGTCATTATTACAAGGTGTCATTATAGCATTATTACAAAGTGTAGTATCTTATATTAGCTAATTATTAAACAAGGTGACTCTAGCAGCATTATGTTAGCTAATTACAAGGTGTCATTATTACAAGCAGCATTATTAGAGCATGCTTAGGTACAAGTAGCATTATTACAAGATGTCTCTAGTAGCATTATGTTAGCTAATTTATACATTTATCATTATGAAAATACTTCAACTGATTATAAAATTTACAGATATGTTGATGATCTGATTTGCTGGATATTTACTGATAACTATTCCATAGATATAAATTTCTATCCGGATAATTTCGAATTAATTCCTAATGAAGCCACTATTAGTAATAGTGTTGATTTCTTGGATTTATATCTATTTATTAAACCAATTAATAGGATAGTTAGTAATTTATATGATAAAAAAGACTATTTTCATTTTAATATTAATAAAATATTACCTTTTAATTCCTCTAACTATATTCAATTATTTAGAAATATTATACTTAATCAACTTTTCAGAATTTATAGATTATCAGATAAAAAATTTCATGCTTTGGACATAAATAACCTAAACAATACCAGTATACATATCCAGTATATTTAGTAAATGGTATAGCTCCGTGTTCCTCAACCTTTGTCATCTCGCGGAACCCTTTTTTTGAGATATTTTTTTTATGGAACCCTTCGTTCAGTAGCACACCCAGATTTGATTTTAGGCGGGATGTGTCATATTACGTACTACATGTTATGAACAAGGTGCGTATCTGCCTTTGTTATAAAAACTTTATATAAGATATAAATTTGCATTAATTCAAACAAGAAGATAAATATTTCATATAAAGTACTTGTATTATACATATATATGTCATATGAAATTGAAAACAAAGAAAAACAAAACAAAAACAACGAATTGTAGTGTCGACTCGCGGAACCCCTAAAGCGTTTGAGTGGAACCCTAGTTCGCGGAACACATGTTGAAGAACACTGGTATAGCTAATAAGTTTAAAGTAGCTGAATATTCTTGAATATCCTCCTTAGTGTCTTATATTAGCTAATTATCAACATTCTCTTATATTTGCATTACAATGTATTTACATCCTTTTAGACATTTGCCTCCTTGCATTCATTATTTTTCACGCCCCTTTATTACGTAGCTTTTGCAGGTCACTTTATAACATTTTATACTTATTTTCAATACTGTTATTTATATCTCAGGATTGACAACAGTTGATCTCCACTTTATCTCCTGCGAATGGCAGTAGTCTCGTTATTTATTGCTTTAAGGGACGACATGTGCAGGATTTTTTCAGATGCAATATATTTGATTCCTATTTTTCATTTTTCAATCTTTAAGCTTGTAAGACAAGTTGACGAAATTTATAGATATTATCTATCTCCGTCTTCAGAAACCAGCTTTTATTGGTTAATTTTGAATAGGCCCTGAAGAAGAATCAGTTCAAAATTATTATCTTTTTAAGCCTAGTGCTTTTCCACGTGTTTGGCTTTAATGCTTGGTCATTTTCTGTTTTTCAGTTTTCGAAATCTCACCATTGATATTTGTAGATTATATATAGCTTGATGACTGAATATATGAATTCTATTCTCCCCTTGATTGATGAATCTCTATTATTTATATGTTTATACGTAGCTATTCAATATTTAAGGGTATTGTTATTTGAGTTACAACGTATCTCTAATCTATCATTTGAATTTCATATAATATTATTATTATATATATATATATATATATATATATATAAATTGAAAGATTTTAATCGAAAATTACGCATAAACTACTGTATGCACAAAAGAACCCATCACTAGCATATCTGTTACAAATGAGTAACTATAGACCAAGACTAAGGATAAAGATAGAAGGTAACATATCACTACAATGGAAAGAGGGATGAGAAAAATATTAGGATACAAAATTCACAAGTAAAAGTATATAAATATAAATAAAAATAAAAATAAAACACGACAAAAATGAGAAAAGGCAATAATAATTAGCTCAAGATAAAAGATTAAGACATAGAGAACAATCAATTGAAACTACACAAAAATGGCGACTAGTTCGAAATTGCATTCTCATCAGGACAGCCATACAATTCGAATTAAAACCGATAGAATAGCCAGTTTCTGACAATGGCGATAGTATTTAACTATAGACACCATTGGAACTGTCTACTGGCTAGTGGAAGGAGAAAAATAAATCAATTGAATTACAAATCAGAAAAATAATACTTCCTCGAACAGAAATATGAACTCACAAACATTGCCACCGCGTATAAGTTGAACAAGCGACTGAGCATTTCACCTCACTTCGTCAATGCGAGTGGGCACCGGAATGAATACATTTGAACGATACATAATATGTATGGAGACTTTCAAAAATAGTAATCAGTATAGGACTCAGGAAAAGTGGAAAACAGTCATTCGAAAATAGTAAACAGTATTAGACTCAGGCCAAGTGGTAAGTTAGGTGATAAGAATGGGTGAATTCTCAAAATTGAGTTATCCAATCAAAGATAAGTAATGCATGTGTAAAATGATTACGTGGTATATTTGAAATTATTAATAATATTATTTACAAATACTTCCGGATATTGGTAATTTTGACAAATGCGTTTAAGATTATTGATGTGGAGAAAGTGAAACCGAGGATCAGAAAGTCGATGTATTCGAAATAGCTGGTTTAAAATGATGTTTCTAAGCAATTGAATAGAATTACAAGATTGATATGATAGCAGCTTTATGATAGTGAAGTTTTAAGAATCTTTTTTGTCATATAGATTGGTGATTATATGATTATTGAGGGTATCTAAATTTAGGTCTAAAAAATTTACAGTTTGACTAACGCTAGGCTCATTAGGAATTAATTCTAGGTCAGATGGATAAAAATCAATATTATATATATATATATATATATATATATATATATATACACATATATATATAGATATATATATACAGGGTGTCCAGAAAGTTCTGGAATGGCGCAATATCTCGAAATACACTTCGATTCGATTTCTTTCATTCTTTCAAATTAAAAAACACGTACTCAATATTTTTAGAAAAGCTGTGCAATGATACTAAAATTTACCCCCTACTGATACTAGAATTGAATTTTAGTATTTTGCCCTCCCCCCTCCGCGGGAGGGCAAAAGTACTACCTCCCCGGGAGGGGGGAGGGCAACTTTGAAATCCTCAATGGGAACCCCCATTTTTTATTGCAGATTCGGATTCTCCAGAAAAGTTACATACATTTGACCTACGATTTTAATTCAAGCTCCCCGATCATGAAAGGGAAGGGGACTCATGTTAATCAAGCACCCTGATCATGAAAGGGAAGGGGAGTTACAGAAAAAAGCACCCTGATCATGAGAGGCAAGGGGATTCATGTTAATTAAGCACCCCGAAGGGAACAGAAAGCTACTACCTCCGCATCGTTGTTCCTGGGTAGTGCTAAAAGTAGTTTTAAACCGTTTTCTAAACTGAAGTCAACAGTTGCCGCTGAAGTAAATGGTTAGCGGGGGAGGAGGTCAATTTTAGCATCATTGAATAGTTTTCTTGAAAATATTTAACACGTAATTTTTTTATTTTTCTATCCGAAGTGTATTTCCCGAGACATTTCCATTTTTAAACGTTTGTGCCCCACTTCCGTTTTTCTCGATTATAGCGCAGTTTGTGGGAGCAAAAATCAAAAATCGTATGTCAAATGTATGTAATTTCTTCTGGAGAATCCAAATCCGCAATAAAAAATGGGGGTTCCCATTGATTTCAAAGTTGCCCCACCCCCCTCCTGGGAGGTCAATTCTGGTATCATTGGATGGCTTTTCTAAAAATATTGAATACGTGTTTTTAATTTTTTGATCCGAAGTGTATTTCTCGAGATATTGCGCCGTTCCAGAACTTTCTGGACATCCTGTATATATATATATTAAATATGAAATAAAGTTTTCATATTTAATTATCTAATCTTTACTTTTCGTTATGCAAATATATTTTTGAACTGATGCATTTAATTGTCTCCTGTGGTTTGTTCTGAATGACCGATAAACTATTGTTGAATAGTCAGATATTAGATGCTGAAACGTCCTTACAAGTGCTAAACCGGTCTACAATTGATTGCAAAATTTTTTTAACACTTTCTATATTCTAATTTTGTTATGAATTTTTTAACTTGTAAAAGGCAAGACTTTTTTTTTGCTTTGCTGGTGCGGTTGCTCTGTCACTCCATCCTCTATCACTAGATATTTGGTGAAACGTAGCAGATTAAAAGACAATATTTACACGCTTCTGTCTTTGCTGATGCGATTACTCTATCTCTCTATCCTAAAAGAACCATTGTGTTTGATTCTGAAACTGATAGAAACGTTTAATCCACATTTATGCTATTATTAAAGAAATATTTTTACTTGAGATTATTTAGACAACAGTTTTAGCGAGTTTTATATGCTACTATACCATTAAAATCTCCAACCTTATATTACTAAGGAAGACCTCACTTTGCATATGCTGTGATATGCAATGTGTAGAGTAGTATTCCTCGTACTGAGACAAAGTTTAGGAATTCTTTCCTAAATGAAATGCAAATAAAGGCCACTAAAGGGAAATGGTCAATAACTTTTACTAGTAATCATTGTCATTTAGTAGTAAGCATTGCTATATTTGCAGATAAGTAGCAGATTTGGGACTTATTTTTTAATATTTTCTATGATGTTATTTTACTTCCTGGTTATGAGCTACATTTTAGAGAATATGGAGTACTCCCTCCTTATAATACACAGATTAGTAGATAAAGATCACCTCCTGTATGTACCCAAGCAATCCTAATTATTGATTTCTTTAATGTAGAAACATTTCAGAAGATTCTTGAATGTTTTGAAAAAATATGGGAAGTATTATTAAATGCTCTTTATTTTCTGTTGAGACATCACAACTACCACTACAAAAACAGAAAAATATTACTATAAACATTCTGTTGCTTTCTAATATATCAGTTTACTAAACCTTTCCGTTTAATATTTATTTCATAGTAATAAATAAGTGGTCTTGCAATATGCTTGTGCACGCTAGTTATCTTAAATGTTTGGTGGTATTATCAGATTTAGTTTATTTCTATTTTTAAGTAAATTTTGGCTGCAATTTTGCACTTTTAGTGGACTTTATGATAGACTGCATATTTTAGTAGATTTAATAGATAGTTTAGTATAATTGGTAATTTGATTCGTTTTCTATACCCCCAAAACATTTACTCCAAGTGAAAAAGGATGATTATATAAAGTAATTTAAAGTTTAAACTAGCTAATCTATGGTTCCTGCCGTTTTCCAGAACCCTGAGATTTCAATGTCTCGACAACTACTTCTAAATTCTGTAGCAGATTTCTGAAGTCTTTAGAAAAACCACAAATTGAGGAATAAGGAAACAAACAAATGCTGTGTAACAAAATACTTCCAGTTTGGTTATGCATTGTTAATTCCGTGAAAAATATTCCGATGTTATGCATCTTCCACTACTGGAACGTTTTGCATCCTCCGCACACAGGAGTTTTGATTGAAGGACTGGGTCTAGTGTGCCTCTGCCAAGATGGAAATCTATATAACATACAGTGGTCTGACTAACTGAGGTGGTGATGTATCAAAGTAATCGAGCACTTTCACTAGAGCTAGAATCATGCTTTTGGTGTCATTTGATCCGTCTCCTGTTCAAGACCAAGAGAAAGCTCGAAAATTTCGAAAATTCGAATTAGGGGCGATCATACAAAGATATAACCAAAGACTGAGAGGCTGTTGTATCATAATTATTGAGCACTCCCACTACAACAAGAATCTTGAATTTGATGTCGTTCGAGCCACAACTTCGTGACCAAAAAAAAGATCTAAAAGTTTGAAAATTCCAGTTTGTGGTGGTGGTGTGAAAACATATTCAAAATTACATTTTTTAAATGATCGAACACTTCCACCTGATTCAGAATCCCGATTTTGGTATCATTCGATCCATCTCAGCTTCCAGATTAACGGAAAAATAGAAAATTCGAATTAGGTGTGATGATACAAAGAAATTATCAAAAACTTACAATACTTTCCTTAATAAATGCACAACTTCATATCCTTTAACTGACAGCAATAAAAAAAAAAGAAATAGCTTAACACGATACTATTTTTCAAATTGTTAAAAATCGTTTAAAAATTAATTTAATTATTTTGTCGTGTGGAAATTTTATTCAAAATATTCATGAGCCATAAATAATATAAACACATTTTTTTTTCATTTTATTGCCAATTAAAAAATTAAAGAATGAAATCATATGTGTGGAAATAAAATTCAATAAATTTTTCCTTTTACATGCATATATAATATAATTATTAAATGTGCGTTATTTTTATGCTTAAATGTGAAATGGTTTTTGATTTTCAGAAAAGTTATCAATGACTTCGATTAAGTGTGGAGATGTCACATTTAATTACACCTACGCACTTAATCAAATCCGTTTAATCAAATCTAGCCATTCCGCACACATGAAGCGTGGGTGAAATACCTAGTATGTACATAGTGATATATCTATGCTTCTATTCTAAAAAAAAATAGACTTATTGAAGCCGGTGTGTGCAGTGTTTCTGATTCAGATATTAATATGACTACACAAATGGACAGCACATAATTATATGGTGACGAAAAAGTTTATTGATAACATACCCTTGCGTGTTGTATTATATGTATTTTAACAACAGGTATTCCTTTAAACAGCAGTAATTCAAAATAAAATAGAGATATTAAATTTTCTTAGCAATTTAAAAAAATTATTATTATTTTTACTTTCCCTGCAATACATGGTAATGTATAGGGAAAGTATTGGAATCATGCCGAAAATCGCAGCTTGAGTTTTCGACGGATATACACGTTTCGAGACCTTTAGAATACGAAAAAACTATTTTTAGCGTGACGTCTGTGTGTCTGTCTGTCTGTCTGTGCAGATTTTGTATCCACTGTAACTAAAGAAACTAATTGACCGAATTTCCTAAAATTTGGTAGGTAAGTCACTTGTGGGCGAATCTGCTGCTGATTAGTTTTGGGTACGATTCGGAATAAAAGAACCCGCCTTTTTTTGCGAAATGGCCTGCAAAAGCTTGTATCCACTCTAGCTAAAAAACTAATGGACCGAATTTCACAAAATTTGGTAGCTAAGTTACATGTAGGATACTCTGCTGCTGTTTAGATTTTGGTACGATTCGGAAAAGAACAACATTCCTTTTATTTGCAAAATGGTCCGCAAAAATCGTCCAAATCTAAATTAAAAAATTACGCATGCTCAAATATATCCATTAAATGCTTGTTTTATACGTAATTTTTAATGAAGAAACGAATAAGATCAACTTCATTACACTAGGACTAACCGTTCTCGAGATATTTTAGTTTTTCTTTTTTCTCTACGCCACCTTTGAAAATGAGTCCAAGTACCAAATGAGAGCAAACGTTGACTTAAAAAAGAATTAAATTTAATTAAAATAAGGAGAATGTGTATATAAGTCTGCAAGGAAAGTCATGTGCTGCCCACCTCAGATTTTTACTTTCCCTGCAATACATGGTAATGTATAAGGAAAGGATTGGAATCATGTCGAAAATCGCAACTCGAGTTTTCGAAGGATCTACACGTTTCGAGACCTCTAGAATACGAAAAAACTATTTTTAGCGTGACGTCTGTGTGTGTGTGACTGTGTGTCTGTGTGTGTGTGACTGTGCAGATCCTGTATCCACTCTAACTAAAAAACTAATGGACCGAATTTCATAAAATTTGGTAGGAAAATCATTTGTGGACGAATATTGTACTGGTTAGTTTTGGGTACGATTCGAGATAAAAAAAAACGCCTTTTTTTGCAAAATGGCCCCGAAAAGCTTGTATCCACTCTAGCTGAAAAACTAATGGACCGAATTTCACAAAATTCGATAGATAAGTCGCTTGTAGATCACCCTGATGCTGATTAGATTTTGGTATGATTCAGAAAAAAACGAAGAAAAAAATAAAAGCAACCCCATTACACTAAAACTAGCCGTTCAAGAGATATTTTAGTTTTTTCGTATTTTCTCTACACAGCCTTTGAAAATAAGTCCAATTACCAAATGAGAGCAAAAATTGAATAAAAAGTGAATTAAATTGAAATAAAATAAAGAGAACGTGGATATAAGTCTGCAGGGAAAGTCATGTGCTGCCCACATCAATTTTTTCTCATTCTATTGAAAATATTTTATAATTTTAAATTTCTACTTCAGTTTATTCGAAATTCTTTCGGTATCAAATATAAAAAAAAACAGTTTAGTAAGGAAATAACTAGTAATTTTATTTCTGGGTAAAATGTGAGCTATCGGTCAAAATATTTTAAATTGACCCCTTCCACATTAAAATTAACTGCAGTGTGGCTTGTTGTTATTGTTGAAAATTTTGCAAGAAAAAGTTTGAAAATTCTATATTGTTAACCAAAAGATGACAAGTATAGCAGGTTGCCCTTCATTTTAATGAGCTTAAGAAAACATTTCGTTTGATACCAAGATTAACAATGTAACCCCTCGAGGGGCTAAGGACGTCACAAACACATAAATCGTATCGTTGCTATTTTTCACTGCAGTGATTGAAACTGAGTTTCATGATTGAGCCATAACTAACTCTTTTTATTCACCATTATGCCAAATGTTGTCCTATTCTGCCATGTTCAGAAAATATAAAAGTTTTCGCTCGAATTTCAAAAAATCTGATGTGGGCAGCACATGGCTTTCCCTGCAGACTTATATCCACGTTCTTTTTACTTTAATTAAATTTAATTCACTTTTATATCAATTTTCGTTCTCGTTTGGTAATTGGACTTATATTCAAAGATGGCGTAGAGAAAATACGAAAAAACTAAAATATCTCGAGAACGGCTAGTCCGAGTGTAATGGGGTTGGTCTTATTCTTTTCATCGTTAAAAATTACGCATAAAACAAGCATTTAATGAATATATTTGAACATACGTAGTTTTTTATTTTAGATTTTGACGATTTTTGCGGGCCATTTTGCAAAAGTCATTTTTTTCCGAATCATACCAAAATCTAATCAGCACCCGGGTGACCCACACGCGACTTATCTACCGAATATTGTGAAATTCGGTCCATTAGTGTTTTAGCTAGAGTGGATGCAGGCTTTCGCGGGCCATTTCGCAAAAAAGGCAGGTTCTTTTATCCCAAATTGTATCCAAAACTAATCAGCACCAGATTCGCCTACAAGTGACTTACCTACTAAATTTTATGAAATTCGATCAATTAGTTTTTTAGTTAGATTGGATACTAAACCTAGACAGACAGACAGACACAGACAGACACACCGACGTCACGCTAAAAATAGTTTTTTCATATTCTAGAGGTCTCGAAACGCGCAAATCCGTCGAAAACTCTAGTTGCGATTTTCGGCATGATTCCAATACTTTCCCTATACATTACCATGTATTTCAGGAAAAGTAAAAATTATATCTAGTTCTTGATTTTTCAAAAACAAAGCCGGATATACAATTAAACTCCATTAATATTTGTGGTCTATAGTGTACACAAGAAATCGACCACAGATAGACAGATAGATGGACATCACACTAAAAATAGTCAAACCGTATTCAGGAGGTCCTATAACATACATTGGCAACAAAATCTCGAAAAACTTTAATCGCAAAAAAGTTTCGTGAAAACAATACTTTATATTATATTCTATAGTATGAGAAAGCACACATTTCATTTATCATCAAATACATATATATTATATATGTATGTATCTTATTAAATTTCCAACATAGGCATTTTAAAAAATATATTACAGTTATATTTTGACATAAATTAGTTATCCAAATATATTGATATTCTTGTATATAGTATTCAACTGACTAACAATTAACATTAAAAACTGTTACATTGTAGAGGTTTACAAATAAATATATGTCTGTTACAAAACATATATGCACCTGGAAGGAATGGAACTATGGCCTCGAAACTTAGCATGAATGTACCGTTTGAGGAGATATGCATATGATTAGAATTTGGGAGAAAAAATATGTTTTATTAGGAAATCTTGGCAACAAGAAGGTGGCATTTTAGTAAGTGGTAAATCCTCTCCAGGCAGCTATAAAAGTAAAGCAGTTTGGTGCGACACAAAGTCAGTAGAATTGCTTATGTCACTCTGCGGAATATTCTGTCACAAATTATGCAACTGGTCAGCTAATTCAATGGTATTCTGAAAAGGCTAAAATTGCCGTCCGCATATCACAGACGTGTTCTATTGGTGATAGGTCTGAGGAGCTGGATGGTTATGGGAGAGTATTAAATACTCAAAGACATTGTTTAGAAAGTCATGTAGCATGTGATCGAGCGTTGTCATTTTGGCAAATTGAACCTCGGCGGATTGACAGCATAGACAGAACAATCGATTCGAGTTCGGAGATACTTCAGATGATCTCTTCCGTCGAAAACTCGAATTCGAATTTTTGACCCAGTCACAAACGTTTATTTTATCTATACACTATACTATGTATATAGGAGAAATGTTGGTGAAGTCTTTTACCTTTTGTTTCAAAATATGAAAAGTAGAAATTAGGGCCAATAAAGTAGACTCTCGAAAGCATGGCAAGTCTAAAATATAAATATATATATTTTTTTTAATTCAATGCCAATCCTCTATTAGGATAATATCTAAAAAATGATCTCTAACAGGAACTAAACCGATCTTACTCATGCTCAGGCGTGGTTATTGAGGGAAGTCGCGGGTACGCGCGAGACCATTGAATAAACACCCCAAGTTATTTTTTCAGTCACACAGATTTATTACAATTTCTATTGAAAAAATCTGAATTTTTGGTTCAATTAAATCGAGAATTATTGAAAATAATTATTAGAAAATGTCACTAGATGGCAGCACTACAGCTTTCCTCGGAGAAAGAAGTATCTTAGAAAGCTGTAGTGCATAGAATTTTCAAGGGAAAATTACAGGGAATACAGAGATATTTGTTAAAGCCGCGTCCCTTTTATCGGCTTGTCCTCAGCGAACGAATGGTATGGGAACAATATTAGATATTTGGCGTAAAATAAAAACAGACATTACAGTTTTGTTTTAGATTTGATGTGTGTCGCGTTTTGAAAGCTCTTTTCGCCAACGATAAATGGAAGAGTAGTAAAACATGAGGAGGGACCTCTCAAATTGACTCAGATCGCTAATTTGGCTTCAGTTTCTTACATCTAAGAATGTGCATATTCTCTCTCTTTTTTTATGATTAAATTTGGAAGTTTAAATAAACATTTGAAAACAAATTACTCTCTTTTATAATTTTATTAAATCTATTAAAGTAGTTCTTTCAGTTTTAGTTCATGGCAAAATCGTATTAGATTTAGAAAATTGAAATCTAAAAAATCTTCGATAGATGTTTTTTTTTTCTTTTAATAAGTGAGTTGAATAAGTGGGGGGTTATTTATGATATTTTAGGGGTTTCTGTCCATCGTGCGTAAAATTGGACACTCAGTTTGAGGGCCCACTCGACCTACCTTGCTGTCTTACTTTTCAGCGATTTAACATTAAAAAATACCTAAAACTTCAAGAATATCTAAATATTTATTAAAAAGCTTTAAAATTAAATTTCCAACATGATCCTTTTATCTGACGTTATTTTCTGAAAATTTTCGCCTCCCGCTGGCGATTATATCTCTCATATACCCCTTGGGCGTATATTTTATTTGAGGTAGCACCCCATATTTCTTATCTCGGCTTCTAATTCAGCGATTTTGATTCTGATGATAGCTATAGTCTCTGCGCCATCTATACGTGTCATCTGAATATACATACATGGCCCACTCAATAAGTCTCCGGTCTGACCAAGAAAAACATTTTTTTTTTAGACATTCGACTTTATTCATCAACATATTCTCCTTCAAGAGTGATACATTCATTCCAACGCTCCTCTAACTTTTCGGTGCCTTTTTTGTAGAACGATTTGTCTTTGCTCTCAAAATAGACCTTAGTTTCGGCAATCACTTCTTCATTTGAACCAAATTTCTTTCCCTGGAGCATCTTTTTGATGTCTGTAAAAGGCCAGTAGTCGCTGCGGGCCAGATCTGGAGAGTTCGGTGGGTGAGGAAGCAATTCGAAGCGTAATTCATATAATTTAACCATCGTTTTCATCGACTTGTGACACAGGGCATTGTCTGGGTAGAACAGAATTTTTCTTTTGCATGTGAGGCCGTTTTTTCTTGATTTCTACACTCAATCGATCCAATAATATCATGTAATATTCGCTATTGATAGTTTTACATTTCTCAAGATAGTCTATGAACAAAATACCATGCGCGTCCCAAAATACGGATGCCATAACCTTGCCAGCTGACTTTTGGGTTTTTGGTTGCTTTGGACGACTTTCACCGGCTGCTGTCCACTCAGCTGACGATCTTTTTTATTCAGGTGTGTAGTAATGGATCCATGTTTCATCCATTGTCACATACCGATGCAAGAAATCATTCTTATCTCTTATCATTCTTATCTCTTATCATTCTCTCGAAGCTAAGTACTATCCAGAAATGATATGGGTCTGCCAACAGTGTTGCCATATATGTGTCCGACCGGAGACTTATTGAGTGGAGTGTTATTTTGTGTCAACCCCTTGGGCGTTAATTTAGCTTAACTAGCCCCCATAATTATACATCTCGTTTCCTAATTGAGCGATTTTGGTTCTGCTAGTGACTATAGTCTCTGCACCATTTTTACATGTCACCTGGATATGTATCTCTAACGTGACAAATCCCTGAGCGTAACTTTTACTTCAGTGAGCCCTCCCCCCCCCCCCCCCAAATTTCTATCTTACCTCGCAATTTACCGACTTTGATTTTACTAGCAGTTATAGTCTCTGAACCATCTGTATGTATCACCAGAATATGCATTTTTTTAGACAGTTTCCTGGACGTAACTTTTAGTTTAACTAGTCCCTGCAATTTTACTTTAATGTAAATTAGGAATATGTAATGTTTTTACCAGGAGGATGCGTCCATATGTGGTTTATGTTATTTTATGTTATTTTACTTATCTTAATAACTTAATAATACACCCCTCGCTATACACAAAACACATATGTATATACATATACTATTATATATATATATATATATATATTTAATCAGAAACATACATATTTTGGGTTCATTTTGATTAAATACTTAGACCCGAAGAGCTTTTTCGAAATGAACAAATCAATTATTTAGGCCTAGTCCTTGTCTTCGTGTATAGCATTAATGCTTGGAATTCATTTGTATTTCTATTATCGATTCCATAACTTTGATATTTGTTAATTATCTTTAGCTTGATAACACTAAATTTGCATTTTTTTCCATTTGCTTGATGATTCGCTATTTAATACGTATTTTTATTATGTAGGTTTTATTTAAAGTTAGGATTTTTAAGTTGCAACTTCTCTCTATTCTATCATTATAATTTCAAACTATTATTATATATATATATATATATAGTATATTACTAACACATATATAGGCTTAAATACATAGATGAGCCCCCCCCCCCTCTACATGTCGCTCAAGAGCCGCCACTGCTCATGCTGTTTATGCACTGCAGGTATCAACCTGGAGCTACGTAGCTCTTTGATATTCCTTTTTATTTGGGTACTTTATAAATAAAATTTGATGATTTTTTTTATCCGGAATGTCAGATTATTCATTAGATTGAAAACAATGCATTTTCACATATTTTGTTTGGAAAACTGCAAAACCTTTCATAAGCCAATGATATAACAAAGTTCATATGATATAATAAAAACCTAAACAATATGACTCATATGTTATATAATTACTAATATTTATGAGAATAATATCGCCCAATGACGTCATCACGTTGATCACGTCATTGGAGGAAGTCGCTGATAAAAATTTGGCTACTTTTCGAGTAATATGGCAACTTCTTACTATCGCAACTGCTACTTTTCCTTAATACCGTCTGGTGCCAAAGCTATTACTTCTAAAAACCTAATATAGTAGACTGAATCGAGAGTTTATTATAGTTCTGATCATAGGTGATATTTCAAAATTTTTCTGGGAAAGGCAAGAAATAGAATTAAAAGAGCACAAATTGAAATGACGTAATAAGTGGATTCTAGAGAACCAGTTTCATAGTCAATTTTTACTTTCCCTGAAATGCATGCTAATGCATAGGGAAAGTATTGGAATCATGTTGAAAATCGCAAGTCGAGTTTTCGACGGATCTACACGTTTCGAGACCTCTAGAATACGAAAAAACTATTTTTAGCGTGACGTCTGTGTGTGTGTCTGTCTGTGCAATGTATGTATCCACTCTAACTCAAAAACTAATGGACCGAATTTTATAAAATTTGGTAGGTAAGTCACTTGTATGTAACCCTGGTGCTGATTAGTTTTGGGTACTATTCGGAATAAACCAACCGCAGTCTTTTGCAAAATGATCCTCAAAAATTGCCTGTATCCACTGTAACTGAAAAACTAATTGATCAAATTTTACAAAATTTGGTACTGAAGTCAATTGTAGGTCACCCTGGTGCTGATTAAATTTTAATACTATTCGGAAAAGAACAACCTGCCTTTTTTTCGAAATGGCTCGCAAAAAGTGTATATTTCCACGCTGACGCAACTAATCGACTAAATTTCATAAAATTTGGTAGATAAGTCACTTGTGGTCGATCCTGGTGCTGATTAGATTTTGATACGATTCGAAAAAGAAAACCTGCATTTTTCTAGGAAATGGCCCGCAAAAATTTCATGTATCCACACTAACTAAAATACTAATTGACCCAATTTCACAAAAATTGGTAGATAAGTTACTTGTGGTCGACCCTGGTGCTCATTAGATTTTGGTACAATTCGGAGAAGAACAACCTTCCTTTTTTTACGAAATGGCCCGCAAAAATCGTCAAAATCGAAAAAAAAAAAAGACTCTATATGCTCAAATATACCAAATGAATTCTTGTTTTATACGCAATTTTTGACGTGGAAAAGAATATAACATATTCATTATACTTTAGGACTAACCGTTCTCAAGATATTTGAGATTTCTTGCATTTTTGTTACGCCCATTTCGGGAAAATGTCCAATTACCAAATAAAAACAAAAATCGAATTAAAAATGCAAATTTAATATTATTTGGTGCAATAAAACTCAATCTAACGAATTATTACAGAAATAAAGAAAATATGAATTTGAGTCTGCAGGGAAAGTCATGTGCAGCCCACAACAGAATTTTACTTTCCCTGCAATACATGGTAATGTATAGGGAAAGTATTGGAATCATGTCGAAAATCGCAACACGAGTTTTCGACAGATCTGCACGGTTCGAGACCACTAGAATACGAAAAAACTATTTTAGCGTGACGTCTGTGTGTGTGTGTCTGTCTGTCTGTCTGTGCAGATATTGTATCCACTCTAACTTAAAAAGTAATTGGCAGAATTTCATGAAATTTGGTAGGTATGTCACTTTTGGGCGAATCTTGTGTTGATTAGTTTTGGGTATGATTCGGGATAAAACAACCCGCCTTTTTTTGCGAAAGCTTGCATCCACTCTAGCTGAAAAACTAATGGACCGAACTCCACAAAATTCGGTAGGTAAGTCACTTGTGGGACACCCTGTTGCTGATTAGATTTTTGTATGATTCGGAAAAAAGTAACATGACTTTTTTTTGCAAAATGGCACGCAAAATTCGCCAAAATGCAAAATAATAAAAAACCACGTATGCTCAAATATATCCATTAAATGCTTGTTTAATACGCAATTTTTAACGAAGAAAAGAATAAGACCAACCCCATTACACTAGGACTAGCCGTTCTCGAGATATCTTAGTTTTTTCGTATTTTCTCTACGCCACCTTTGAAAACGAAAATTGAATTAAAAGTGAATTAAATGTAATTAAAGTAGAGAGAACGTGAATATAAGTCTGCAGGGAAAGTCATGTGCTGCTCACATCAGATTTTTAATATATAAAATGTCCTATAACGTTACAATTTTTAAAAATATATATGAATTGTGCAAGTGAATTGTACATAATTTTGGCAAATATAATAAGCAAAAATAATTAACTAAAGCAAAATTATTAATTGCCTTATGTGTTAAAATACTGCATATTCATTATTAAATTTTTCGGCGCAATCATTTTGTGTTCTTCATGCTAAAATTGAAAGACCATTGATTTCCAAATAATTTCATACCACATTTCTAAAGCAAATTCGCAAATTTCAATCAGAGGTAGACAGATCTTGAGCAAAATAGTCGACATGAGTTTTCCGTTGTTATCCCTACAGATCTTTTTAGTACGAAAGAAAATATGTTGAAAAGACGGCTTTCATTATTCATACACTACCCGACATAGAAAATACAACTTCACGAAGTCGTATAATTATGCAAATTGCGAGACAAACGCAGCTGGCCGATGTATGCAAATGATCTGAAATGCAAGTAGCTCACGTGATTAGAGCGCGGGTTAAAAATGATAGAAACTCCAGATGATACAACAGTTGTTACCGTCTGTCGCCCACGGAAACCCATTTTCCGAGCTGTTTTTCATTTCAGAAGACACGCGTTGTTGAAAAGATGGCTGGCCGATGACGCCGAAATCCGTTTCAGCATTTGGACGATCGTCCTAAGGGATTCATTTTAAGCTTACGTACGACTGAGTGGTCGTACCGGCGTATTGCCGCTGTAACACGAGTAGATGCGTCTACTGTACAAAGAATTTAGAGAAAATGGACTGAAGAAGGTATGTGAATCGTCGCAGTGTTATAAGTCCATCCAGACGTACATTAGCAAGTGCTGATCGACGCATTCGAACACATATGGTGGCGGCCCCACGAACCACAACTGTCGATATTCTGCAGAATTTACAGGATACATTGGATGCTACAATATCAGCAAGAACAGTTTCTCGACGATTGGCAATTGGTTTCTCGACAAAAGCGGCTTGCACTCAAACTGTCCTTTAAGAAGACTGCCATTGACGACAAGACACCGACGTGAGAAATTGCAATTGTGTCGGGTCCGAGTCTCTTGGACGACTGAATGGGACAGGGTAGTGTTCAGCGTCGGGTCTCGATTCTGTTTGTCGAATGACAGTCGCCATGTGAGAGTCTGGAGGCAACGTGGAAACAGATCCAATCCTGCTGCGACTGTTGAACGGCATACTGTTCGACAACGTGGAATCATGCTTTGGGGTGCCATCGGCTTCTATAGCCGGACACCTCTGGTTCGTATCAGAGGCGCAACGGTCGGTTGCACTGCCCTACCTTCAGCGGTTGCCAAATGCTATTTTCCACCAAGATAACGTGCGACCACACACGGTAACCTTCAGTCTTGCAAAGTATCTAGGTGCTTCCTTGGCTCCACTGTCTCCAGATCTCTTACCCATCGAGCATGTGTGGGACGTGATTGGACGTCGTTTGATTGCCCATCACCCGCCTCAAACAGAAATTAACCTGTGGAGGATGGTTGAAGACATATGGTTATCTATCTCTCAGGAAACTATCCCACATTTATTGCATCTGTTCCTATAAGGGTTGCTGCTCATATCGCTACAAGAGGTAGTCATATCTACAAGAGGTAGTCACATACAAGAGGTAGTCACTGATAGTCCTGTATGTGATATTACTGCATTGCAGTATCCATCTGGAATTAACATCACTTATTTATATATGCCATTTCTGTCTGTGTATTCTTTACCATCACACTCTATTCGTTGTTTCATGGTGTTGCATTTTTGTGTCGGGTAGAGTATGTTAGTATCCCATTTTGATTCTTCATTTCCATTTCAATATACAGATGGGAAAAGTAAGTAAATAAAAATATTATAAAGTAACCCACAAAAATTAGTAAGCATACCAATGTAATGGAGCAATGAAGAACATTAGAAAGACTATTACCCTGTCTGGCGATCCCGAAGTCACACCTATGGTTTTGAGATGAAATCATTTTCCTGTATTTACAAATTTTATCTGCCATTCGATGATATTGCAGATGCAGACAATAGTCCAATATATGCCAAAACATCTGCAAGCAACATTTTTCTCTAATCACAAGTGCAACATTTTACCCACTTTAGCAGACAGCAAGTGCAACATTTTACCCACTTCATACCTTTGAAGTAATTTTTTTCTTGACACCCCCTGCCCCCTCCGCTATCATCACTTAAGTGGGGCAGCCACCTTAATATCGCCAGGGCCGAAAACTCGCCCAATCTAACCCTGCTCGTGCGACTTTTCCTTGAGAGGCCAAACAATATAAAATAATCAGAATGAAACTCTACTTTTTAGCTACTTATATCACCTACGTTTATCATGCATCTTTAAAAGTCAGGACAAATAGCCAACATTTGAGTTTGATTCTTAGCATCTGAGGTAGTTTGCAAGTTCTAAAACGATCCGATTCATACTACTGATTCCGGACAAACGATCCGATTCATACTAATGATTCAAACCAATAGACTCCAAAGCATACTTATTGATTGAACAAACTTGATTTTGTTCTAAAACACTTAAAAGTATAAAGATATTTTTATTTTTCATGCCTAAAGAATTTATATATTAACAAAATACTTCATTTAAATTATATCAAAAAGTTCTAAAATTTTAAATATATATTTCAGACATTTTCCTAGAGAATTTTCTTTTTTTTTAAGTGCTTAAAAGATAAATCTCATTCATTTGAGTTTTAGATTTCGAATATACCTCGAATTACGTGAAAGATATTATTGAATTCTTTCAACTCCATAATTGCTTTCGAGAATGGTTAAAAACAAGTATAATTACCCAAATCAAACAACCTGCAGAAGATTTTAAGCTCCCCTCATCCTATTCAATTAAGATCGAGTTACATTGCGTCTATTCGAGGAAATTCAAAAACCAGCGAAACATCCCATACACGATGCTGCTAATAAGTTTTCTTTAAAAGATTTAACAATACCACGAAGAGAGTTTTCTCCTTCAGAAAGTTTAAGATAAACATAAAACTGCGTCTTCTACTGTGTTTCATATACTGTTACGATTATATGTTTCAGAAAAATACAACAAAAACACTATTAAACATCTTTTTTATTAACATGTAATCAACATCCAAATCGGCTCAGTCAAATCATGACCTTTTAGGATTTGTCAAAATCCCATAATATTTTTATGAGTGCTTTAACAAAAAAAGTTAACGACAACATCAAAAATCATAAGTTATTACAAATAAACGGAATCATGCATTTTAAATGTCACCAGATAGCCATAATTCCGTATAGCGGAAATTTCTTGAGAACGGTTTATCCTAGCATAACGATGTTCGTCTTTTTCGTTTCTGTGATCGTACATTACATTTAAAAAAATGATTTAATCAATACACTTAAACGCATTTATTATTTTCATTTGCATCTTTCTGTGGGCCATTTTGAAAAAAAGTAGGGTTAAATGTTACCACATCGGGGCAAAACGTTGTTAGCACCAAGACCTAAGTAAATTAACTACCAAATTTCATTGCATTTTATCGAGAAGTTTTTAAGCTATAGGAGACATGTGAATTACTAAAAAGGACACACAGATGCAGCCAAACGCACACATTACACACAAACACACTCCCACACACACACACACACACTTAGGCACACATGCACACACACACACACACTCAGACGCACACATACATACACTCAGGCACGCACGAACACACACACTCAGGCACACACACACACACACACTCACTCAGGCACACACACACACTCAGGCACACACACACACACACACTCACTCAGGCACACACACACACTCAGGTACACACAAACGCGACCATACTAAAAACATTTTTTTTTTTTGTTATAAAGTGTTCAAAACGTGTATATATGTCGAAAACCGATTATAAAGTCATTTATAATACACCGATTATAAAGTTATTATTCCAGTCATTTCCCTCTCTTGTAGGTCGTGTAAGAAACTCATAAATATTTGAACCAGTGACGGACTGGGACTACCACCCCTGTTAATTCTCTTATATGCAAACAAGATTGTCCAACTGGAGCTCTTGCACAAAATTTTATCAATCAAAAGAAAAATAGATATAAAACATTAAAAGTATATAAATAATTTGTAGCGGTTTAAATAAACGAATTTTTGATCACGTTAATTTTTTTACAAAATAAAACGTTGATCCCCAATACTAAAAATATAAGCAATATAGAAATACATTTTATGATTTTTTATAAAATGTATTACTTTTCATCTTTTTTTACTTTCTCTGCAATAAATGGTAATGTATAGGGAAAGTATTGGAATCATGCCGAGAATCGCAACTCGAGTTTTCGACGGATCTGCACGTTTCGAGACCTCTAGAATACGAAAAAACTATTTTTAGCGTGACGTCTGTGTGTGTGTCTGTGTGTCTGTCTGTCTGTCTGTCTGTCTGTGCAGATTTTGTATCCACTCTAACTGAAAAACTAATGGGCCGAATTTCACAAAATTCAGTAGATGAGTCACTTGTGGTCACCCTGGTGCTGATTAGATTTTGGTATGATTCGGAAAAAGTAACCCGCCTTTTTTTGCAAAATGGCCTGCAAAAATCGTCAAAATCTAAACTAAAAAACTAGGTATGCTCAAATATATCCATTAAACGCTTGTTTAATACGTCATTTTTAACGAAGAAAAAAATATGACCAAACCCATTACACTAGGACTAGCTGTTCTCGAGATATTTTAGTTTTTCTTATTTTCTCTACGCCACCTTTGAAAATAAGTCCGGTTACCGAATGAGAAAGAAAATTGAATTAAAAGAGAAATAAATTTAATTAAAATAAAGAGAATGTGGATATAAGTCTGCAGCGAAAGTCATGAGCTGCCCACATCAGATTTTTACTTTCCCTGCAATACATGGTAATGTATAGGGAAAGTATTGGAATCATGCCGAAAATCACAACTCGAGTTTTCGACGGATCTACACGTTTCAAGACCTCTAGAATACGAAAAAACCATTTTTAGCGTGACGTCTGTGTGTGTGTCTGTGTGTCTGTCTGTGTGTCTGTGTGTCTGTCTGTGTGTCTGTCTGTCTGTGCAGATTTTGTATCCACTCTAAGTAAAAAACTAATGGACCGAATTTCACAAAATTTGGTAGGTAAGTCACCTGTGAGCGAGTCTGATGCTGATTAGTTTTGGGTACGAATTGGAATAAAAGAACTCGCCTTTTTTGCGAAATGACCCGCAAAAGCTTGTATTCACTCTAACTGAAAAACTACTGGACCAAATTTCACAAAATTCGGTAGAAGAGTCACTTGTGAGTTACTCTGGTGCTGATTATATTTTGGTATGATTCTGAAAAAAATAACCTGACTTTTTTTGCAAAATGGCCCGCAAAAATCGTCATAATCTAAACTAAAGGACTGAGTATACTCAAATATATTCATTAAATGCTCGTTTAATACGTAATTTTTAACGACGAAAAGAATAAGACCAACCCCATTACACTAGGACTAGCCGTTCTCGAGATATTTTAGTTTATCGTACTTTCCCTACTCCACCATTGAAAATAAGCCCGGTTACCGAATGAGAACGAAAATTGAATTAAAAGTGAAATAAATTTAATTAAAATAAAGAGAACGTTAATATAAGCCTGCAGGGAAAGTCATGTGCTGCTCACATCAGATTTTTACTTTCCCTGCAATACATGGTAATGTATAGGGAAAGTATTGGAATCATGTCGAAAATCACAACTCAAGTTTTCGACAGATCTACTCGTTTCGAGACCTCTAGAATACGAAAAAACCATTTTAGCGTGACGTCTGTGTGTGTGTCGGTGTGTCTGTGTGTCTGTCTGTCTGTGTGTCTGTTCAGATTTTGTATCCACTCTAACTAAAAAGCTAATGGACCAAATTTCACAAAATTTGGTAGGTAAGTCACTTGTGAGCGAGTCTGCTGCTGATTAGTTTTGGGTACGATTTGAAGTGAACGAACCTGCTTTTTTTGCTAAATGTCCCGCAAAAGCTTGTATCCACTAATTGAAAAACTACTGAACCGAATTTCACAAAATTCGGTAGATGAGTCACTTGTGGGTTACCCTGGTGTTGATTAGATTTTGGTATAATTCGGAAAAAAATAACCTGTCTTTTTTTGCAAATTGACCTCCAAAAATCGTCAAATTCTAAACTAAAGAACTAGGTATACTCAAATATATCCATTAAATGCTCGTTTAATACGTAATTTTTAACGACTAAAATAATAAGGATAACCCATTACACTAGGACTAGACGTTCTCGAGATATTTTAGTCTTCCGTATTTTCTCTACACCACCTTTGAAAATAAGTCCGGTTACCGAATGAGAACGAAAATTGAATTAAAAGTGAAATAAATTTAATTAAAATAAAGAGAACGTTAATATGAGTCTGCAGGGAAAGTCATGTGCTGCCCACATCAGATTTTTATAGTCAGAATGAAGTTAAAAAACATTTCTAAAACACTTACTTTTACGTTGCTGATATCAATAAAAAATTGTATTTAAAAATTTATTTACACTATTAATTTTTATTTACTATTTTTCAAGAATTAGATGCATCCTGCACGTCGCGGCCTAAATATTACATAATTAAATCCGATTTTGTCCCGGAATAAAAATTTGCCGTCTATCAAAAATACGACGTCTAACAAAAAATATTGAGTCTGGCTGAGTCTGCCTGCCTCCTGCATGATCCCATGTAGACCTTTACAGCCCGGCTTCGTGCAGACCTACAACTTAACTCTTGCTAGTTCCGTTATGCACTGCAGAAACCTCTCTTTTATCGTCAATGTAAGGCTATATATAATTTTTTATTCTAATTGTTTGATTCAATAGTTCTCCAAGTACTAGTTTGCCGCAAACCTCTATTTTAATTATTTATCCGTAATTAACCTATATAAAAAGATTAACAGAAAAATAATAGAGAGAGTTCGCCTTCAACGGGCCTTCAACCAGTAAAACCCAGTGATTATACCATATAGGTCTATTAACAGTCCGCCTCTGATTTAAACTGAATTTCCGATTAATTTTAACGCTTTTCATTAATTTTCTTTTTCTTTCGGACTTAAAACACTAGAAAGTAGTGCTATCAAGATTATGGATCATTTCAGCATAGATGGAGGGTTTTAATTTACTTTTTTCTTTTGTAAAATAACATATAACACTAATTATCAAACCTACATTTCACAGCATATTTATTTTTTAACTAATTTTAATCATTGTATAAGTTACATTGTATAAGTACATTGTATAAGCATTATACAAGTAAGAAACAGCTGCAAATCTATTACCATACCGATATCAAAATGCAGTTATATATATATATATATATATATATATATATATATATATATATATATATATATATATATATATATATATAATTAAGGAAATACGAAGAAAATACGAAGAAAAGGGGATAACCAAATACTTTGCATATAATGGTTAGGGAGGATTGCGACTCCCCCTCCCGTTTAAAGCAGCTTTACTGCCTAGGCAACGCTCACGGCACCAATATAAAGCAAAGGTAGGTCCCCCATGCGTGCAAACTCGAAGGCACCCGAAAACGGAGGAACAGGAACGACCAAACAGAAGGACACCAGACCAAATGAAAAATCATCCCAACACTCTATCTATCATGGAGATTTGTATGAGTGATAGATTCATTCTTGAACTTCACTTCTTAAATTTATATGTATATATATATATATATATATATAGGGTGTCCCAAAAGCATTGACCTCGGTTTTTATTCCTTAAATATTGATCTTAGACATATATTATAAATTACAAAGTTGCGTAAAAAGAGGTACAAAATTTTATGAAATCGATTAAAATTTTCAAGGGAATTAAATTTTAAGAAAAATAAAATTTAAATTTTTATACAGAACCCGTACAAAAACATTTCCCATGAGTAAAATGCGCCCCATACACTAATAAGGTGATGTACAAAATTTCAGCATTTTATCATAACAAGTCCCAGAGATATGAAAAGACAAACATGCTGACTTAAACCACTTTTCGATGCATAGACATAGGTTCTCAAAGGGGAAAAATCATGTCGGCAGATCGGGTTTCATGGGTCATATACAAATTATGAAGGAAAACAATGATTGCATAAATAAATAATAATTTTGCTATTTATTGGTACAAAAGTAGAAATAATAACTTTACAGAAAAATTACAAATCTTGTTCAAAATGTTTTCCATCCATGCCAAAGATCCATTAAAGATAAGAGGCAGATATTATTTGCCTATGATGCATTTCAGCAGTTGCGTCATTTGCACTCTTGCTGTAAACATTTACATTTTAATTTGTGATTAATCCCTCACCAAATTTGTTTAAACATATCTCTGGGACTTTTCATGATAAAATGCTGAAATTTTGTACATCACCTTATTAGTGTATGGGGAACATTTTACTCGTTGGAAATGTTTTTGTACGGGGGCCGTATAAAAATTTAAATTTTGTATTTCTTCAAATTTAATCCCCTGAACATTTTTATCGATTTCATAAAATTCTGTACCTTTTTTTACGCAACTTTGTAATTTATTATATATGTCTAAGATCAATATTTAAGGAATAAAAGCCGAGGTCAATGTTTTTGGAACACCCTGTATGTGTATATATATATATATATATATATATATATATATATGTGTGTGTGTGTGTGTGTGTGGGTGTGTGGGTGTATTGGCAAGGCGGCGTTGCTGTCATTAAAAGATGCGCCAAACTGCCAAAAAAATAATTGAAAGTATAAAAATCAATGTAATTTTACATAATTATTTTTTATGTCTTATTTTAGACAATAAAACTCAATTTAATATTTATTAACATTTATATATAAAGAAATAAAGAAGAAATATCTGATATATGTAGCACATGATTTTCACTGTAGGCTTAAATTCATAGCTTTCATAATACATTAATTTGAGTTTAATTGCACATTAATAATATAAACACCTTGATTTATCTGTCCGTTTATCTATATATCTCTGGGTAACGCTGCTGCAAAAGGTTGCTAAACGTGTTTCAATCACTGGTAAACATTTCAATTTAGATACTAACGCAGACCATTAGTATTTTCATAACCCTCCAAGTGAACACTAAATTTTTCCGATCACTCATTGCCTTTCCAAGTTCGCTGCTGCTTGAATTCAGTGTTCCTAATAAAACCCGATGAGTTCTTCTTGGCTAATTAAATTTATGCTTGAAAGCGGTTCGTTTTCTTTTTTCTTTTCATCTTATTTTTTCCTTTGAATGGCGTCAGCAGATTTAAATTTATATTTAAAGAGATTGAACAAAAAAAACCAGTTTTTGACATTCAAAACAAGTTTTATTTCACAAACGTGTTGTCCAATGGAAAACGGAGGGGATAGAAAAGAAAAGAAATGTCGGTTGAACAGAGGAGGAGTGAGAAAGAGACGAAGAAAGTCAAGAATATTTGGGAAAAGAAAAGGCCCAGGTATATAGGCTGCAAATTGAGCAGGAAACTCTACAGCAATCTCAGATCCATCGCCGAATTGATAAAAATGACGCCAAATTGATAAAAATGATACCAAGTGTGAGGTAATGATTTGCAAATTTTGAATTCTGCCGTATGACGGGCATACCTTCTAGTATATATGATACATTAAATAACATTAAATGGTACCGAATTTATCGGTTAAATTAAATTTTCGTTTTCATTTGGCAACAGCACGTATTTTCACATGGCGACGCTGCAAAAAGTAATGGGATTGTTAAAGTAATGGAGTTGATCTTATTCTTTTCTCGTCAAAAATTACATATAAGCCCTATGACGTATAGGGCCGAGCTAGCCCAGTGATTTAGACTTTGGGATCACACACGGGTTCGATTCCCGACACCATCCAATACCATTCCCATGTCTACGCGAAGTATGGGCACGCTAAATATATAGGTCCTAAAGTCCGTCCTAGAGGTAAGGAATAGGGAGGAGTGTGTTACCATCCCTGTGTTAGCCGCCTCCATTGGGTGCCGGTCTAAATCGGGTGGCGCTGTCCCGGCCATCCAAACATATGGCCTTACACCTTCGGGTAGGTCATATGATCTAGATAGAAAAAACATTACGTATGAAACAAGCATTTATTCAATACATTTAACTATTTTAATTTCAGATATTGGCCGCTTTTGCAACATATTATCTTGCACTAACGAAGGAGATCCAACGAATCCTCGAAACAGCTGTACACTGCATTACTGTTATTTGTGCTTATATACGTTGCTCAAATTCTCCTTATCCAACACCAGGGTATCCCATAAGAGACTTCTCTACCAAATTTTGTGAAATTTCTTCCAATAGTTTTTTATCTGTAGTAGATACACACGTTACACAGACACACAAATGGCACTCTATAAACAATGGATTCTTGTTCTAATGCTAGAGTATCCGAAATGTACAAATCCGTCAAAAACTTGAGTTCTGATTTTTGACCCTATTGCAATACTTTTCCATGCTTCTTTTGCAGGGAAAGTAATAATTCAGGGAAGGACTAGAAGTTCGTATGCGATCCATATTAGACTTTTCGCATTATAGTGAAGAGAAATGCGTAATTGTTCTTACATAATGCATTCACGTCTTAGAAAAGATAAATACAGGGAGAGCTCAAAGCGATGGAATCGCGAAGCTTCATAAAACTTGCAAGAGCTTGGGGCGGTTCCTTTCATTTAGCTACTTACGCCACCGGAGCGGATTTGGGAAATAAATCTCATTATCTCCTGGAAATGGTGCGAAGATTTTGTCTGAACTTCTATTTAGGTAAGGTATGAATATTTTGACTTAACTTACGGAAGCGAATATTGCATTAAAATAGCTTTTAAGATGGAAATTTTAGAGAGCATGATGAGGTTCGAAAGGAGAAAGAACATCATTGTTTCTCTATTCAGATGTAGATAAATAAGATTTTATTTCAGGTGATAAAAAGCAAAGCATTGACTCACGAATTGACACAATTACCCTCACAGCAAAGATCGTCACATGTGTGATAGTGGCGTTGTAGTCACGTGTCACATGGGTCACAATGTGGCATCATATTTGTGACTTCTATGCGACTTTACGTTTAGTAACTTTGTAACTTCATTGTGACTATATTCTGTGACATTTCCACAATTTAATTAACACGTGGTGTAACAATGTGACGACATTACAATGGTAATTACAATGTGACGTCACAAACAAGTTAATATGAGACGTCACAAACGACCATGAAAATGACCAAAATGACTTCGCTGTGACCTCAATATGACATTGCCGAGACGTACTGTGACGTCCTGTGACGTCCCAAAGTCACAGTGTGACGTAAATCTTACGTCACTGGGGGAAAAAATGCTGTTAGGGTAATGTCTATTTATTACATCAATGCCTGATAAATCTCTCTTGCAACTTAGCTGTTATTTCAGTTATACACATTTAAATGTTAATAAACATTATTGCATTTATAATTGAGATTGCATACTTAATGTTATACATTTTTAAACAATATCTATCGATTTTATATACTAATTTCAAAGAATCCGTTTAGCACGTCTTTTCAAGGCATTTCCTGAATAAATTATTAATTTCCAAGTGTACACCTGTCTGTCTATCTGTCGTCTGACCATCTATTACGCCGTTTTCAGACACATCCGGAATAGATTATTAATTTCTCGAATTGCATCTGTCTGTCCGTTCGTCTGTTACGCATTTTCGACACTTCCCGAATGGATATAGACTAATAATTTGGTACACGAGTTAATAATTAGAAAATCATTCAGCGAAAATTAGAATTTTTTATAAATATTCATATGAAGGGATGTTTCACATCAAAACGTTCGATATGCGAAATGATAGGAAAATGCATTTCGCAATGGACTAGAGACTAGAAATTTGGTGCAGAGTTAGATTTTTCGATTAAAAAAAAGCATACAATTTCACTTTTCCAATGTTTTTACTTTAAGAATAACGGTCAGCAAAATGTTCGATTTGCTAAATAAATGAGACATGCCTTCCATTAAGTGAAATCTAGCGCATGAGTGAACATTTCAATAAGATTCGCTGAAAAAAATCTAATTATTCTAAACGCGTGTTCCAAATCAAAACGTTAGAAATATGGATTTTTTGGAAAAAAGACAATTAGACATTCGCGTCTCAAGAGCCAAGCAGCTCAAACGCCCGCCTAGGCCTCATATTTGTAGAGGGCCTAACATTTTGTACAGTATTTTTATTGGATCTCTCATGTATTTTTTTAAAAGAAGTCATTAATGTATTCTGGCTAATCCAACGTTTTCTTCATGTATATGCTGTATTTTACCATTAGTCATTTATGTATCTGTAGCGATGGATTAAAAAACATTGAAATCCCGCATAATTAGGAATATTTTGGAAATAATCCAGGAATAACGTGGTCGTGAGTCGTAACATCCGTACATTGCAATCGTGGCAGCAAACCCACCATTACCTTTGCACGAGTTCCTTAACATATTAATGAATTCAAAACACTACACATTAAAATACCATTTTTAACTTTCAAAATAAATTATCTTTCATTCATGTCTCTATATTATTAAGATTAAAATTACATCAGTTTTAACAAAAACTTAAGAAGGAGAAAAGCACAGTGTAAGAACAGGTAAGTCTTTTGACATATTCCAAAGATCAAAAATTGACCTAATATATATGAAGACTGGCACATGCCTCTATATTCCTGGTCTGTAGCTCAGCATAACTGGAATCTCTACCGATGATTTTTCTGACATTTTGAGTCAAACTTCGTATTTTTATAACACATTCTCAATACTCAAAATAACGACTAACTCTCTTAACAACACTGCATGAATCATCACGACCTCTCTCTCTATCCCTCTCTCTATATATCCCTCTCTCTCTATCCCTCTCTCTCTCTATCCCTCTCTCTCTATCCCTCTCTCTCTATCCCTCTCTCTCTATCCCTCTCTCTATATATAGCCCTCTCTCTCTATATATATCCCTCCCTCTCTATCCTCCCTCTCTATCCCCCCTCTCGCTATCCCTCTCCTCTATCCCTCTCTCTCTATCCCCCTTCTCTCTCTATCCCCCCTCTCTCTATCATTCTCTCTTTATCCTTCTCTCTCTATCCCTCTCTCTCTCTATCCCTCTCTCTCTATCCCTCTCTCTCTATCTCTCTCTCTCTCTCTCTCTTGTGGTCACATCATTTGGCCTAGGGTTCGGATACGCCCTCCTTGGAGCTTTTCAGATACGCCTCTCACTAGATGCTCCTCATCTTTTCCTTAGTATATTTTTGCCCTAACGACACCTGCAATTTGTGTGACGCGTATTTATTGGGGTCATAATTTTCCGGACCAAGGCTGTCAAAAAACGATGCCTAAAAGTATTCGCTTTGTTTCGTCATGAACATCAAAAACTGCCTCCTGGTCTCACAGTATCAGTTCACAGTTTTCTTTGCAACGCGTTGGTTACGACCTTTTCATCAAACCATATTGAGATCGTGATACTGTAATCCATTTCTCCACTCTATGTGATTTGGTGGTTTTAATGTACGCTCTGTAGCATTTTATATTTGTTTTGGTCTCTCCGAGCTCAAGGTATTTTGGGATTTCAGGAAATCTTAACGAACCATTGTCTAAAAGCATTTTTATAATCAGTATTCCTTCTTCCTGTCTAAGCTATAACTATGGACCTATAGGTTTTAGATAGAAAATGCATGGTTATATTATCAGAGTCATATAATTCATATTTTTACATCATAAACTAACGTCTCAAAAATACTGTTGACACGGGAAGCCCAAAATTCTATACCAGAACCTAAAGTGGAAAAACTGTCTGCATTTATTTCTGAAAAACAATATAAACGAAATTTTCGGATAATTGATATTTTGGATTAGTACCAACTTTCGGATTTGTGACGCTTTACTACATTTATCGCTGAGATGGGGGCCTTTCATGAAAATTCGCCTAGGGCCTCAGAAAACCTCTAGACGCTACTGCACTTAGCAATGAGACAAAAAGTCAAATATACAAGAACTTGCATGTACTTAGTATAATGTTTTTACGTAATGGTGCCCTTCTGATGTCTTCTAATAATAGGTGTTTGTCTCCCAAACGTGTGCTAAAGGCTTTTGTCATTTATATTTTACGTTTGAAATATAGAAATAAAAATTGTTTTAGTGTTTTTAACTGTTTACCTCAGGACGTGTAGCCATACTTATTAATCAAAAGACAAAAAGAGAAATAAAATAACTACCAGTACAGAAATAATAATAATTTCTAGAATAAAATTGTCTCTCCTACAGATCTTGTACGTTATACATTTTAAAAAATCCAGATTTAATTTTACGATTGGCAATGTGTACATTAGTTTCCTTATTTGTACAGCTGTGTCACCAGATTTAGTGTATTTAGCAGACGAATAAATTATTGGATTATTTTGCATTGATTCAATATTGTTTTATTTTAATTCCGATATCATTTGAAGTTCCAGATATGCTGATTTTACACATATACATGGTTATTCATTTTTGAGTGGTTTAACTTTAAAATTTCGTTATGAAAAACTAATACTAAGATTACATGTTTTAAAGAGCTCAGCTTTACATAAATTTATTTCATATTTTACCTTTGTGTCTACAGACAACACAGAATATATTGACGTTGATGTGTATATTAACGTAATTATGTGTGTATTTACTAGAGGGTTTCCATAGAAACAGAAACATTTTTCACCACGAATTTTACTATGAATATTTTGTATGAAAATATTAGCATCAATAATATAATTTTGAAATTAAAGTGTAGGAATCGTTAATTTTAATTCTAACCATCGATTTCATAAGTCAAAATTTTAGTTTTAAATGTTAACAGCGTTTAACATCTATATAACGTAGTGAAATTTTATAATTTTTATTATAACTCTTTATTGTCAAGTTTGCTTTGCAACTAGTATACGTAGAAATTTTATAATTTGTATGATTAGAATGAACGACATTCAAAATAAAAGATAGCAATAATGTTATTATCTATAGTGAAAAAAAATGACTTTTACGAGAGTCATGAAAGTTTTGTAACGTTGAAGTATATTATTAACTATCGAATTATAAAAAACCGAACTTATTTATGTCAGAACATACTACTAAAATATATCTTAAAAGAAACATATATGCTTCGATACATCAAACTAATAGTCGTTACTGACCCAATTTCACCTTTGGAAAACTATTTTTACTTTCCCTGCAAACCATTGCAATGTATAGAGAAAGTATTGGAATCATACCGAAAATCGCAACTCGAGTTTTCGACTGATCTACACATTTCGAGACCTCTAGAATACGAGAAAACTATTTTTAGCGTGACGTCTGTGTGTGTGTCTGTCTGTCTGTGTGTCTGTCTGTGCAGATTTTGTATTCACTCTAACTAAAAAACTAATCGACCGAATTTCATAAAATTTGGTAGGTAAGTCACTTGCGGGTGAGTCTGGTGCTGATTAGTTTTGGATACGATTCGCCATAAAAGAACCCGCCTTTTTTTGCGAAATTGCCCCCAAAAGCTTGTATCTAATCTAGCTGAGAAACTAATAGACCGAATTTCACAAAATTTGATAGAAAAATCACTTGTGGGTCACTCTGGTGCTGATTAGATTTTGGTACGATTCTGAAAAATGTAACCTGCCCTTTTTTGCCAAATGGCCCGCAAAACTCGTCAAAATATAACATGAAGAACTACGTATTCTCAAATATATCCAATAAATGATTGTTTTATACGTAATTTTTAACGAACAAAAGAATAAGACCCATCCCATTACACTAGGACTAGCCGTTCTCGAAATATTTTAGTTTTTTCGTATTTTCTCTACGCCACCTTTGAAAATAAGTCCTGTTACCGAATGAGAACGAAAATTGAATTAAAAGTGAATTAAATTTAATTAAAATAAAGAGAACGTGGATATAAGTCTGCAAGGAAAGTCATGTGCTGCCCACATCAGATTTTTTACTTTCCTTGCAATACATGGCAATGTATAAGGGAAAGTATTGGAATCATACTGAAAATCACAACTCGAGTTCTCGACGGATCTACACGTTTCGAGACCCCTAGAATACGAAAAAACTATTTTTAGCGTGACGTCTGTGTGTGTGTCTGCCTGTCTGTCTGTGCAGATTTTGTATCCACTCTAACTAAAAACTAATGGACCGAATTTCATAAAATATCGCAGGTAAGTCACTTGTGGGCGAATCTGGTGCTGATTTGTTTTAGGTACGATTCGTGATAAAAGAACCCGCCTTTTTTAGCGAAATGACCCGCAAAAGCTTGTATCCACTCTAGCTGAAAAACTAATAGACCGAATATCGCAAAATTCGGTAGATGAGTCTATTGAGGATCACCCTGATGCTAATTGGATTTTGGTACGATTCGGAAAGAATAACCTGCCTTTTTTTGCAAAATGGTCCGCAAAAATCATCAAAATCTAAAATAAAAAACTACGCATTATCAAATATATCCATTAAATGCTTATTTTTTACGTAAAATTTAACAAAGGAAAGAATAAGACCAATCCCGTTACACTAGGACAAGCCGTTCTCGAGATATTTTAATATTTTCGCATTTTATGTACACCACCTTTGAAAATAAGTCCAGTTAGCAAATGGTACCGAAAATTGAATTAAAAGAGAATTATATTTAATTAAAATAAAGAGAATGTGGATATGTCTGAAGGGAAAGTCATGTGCTGCCCACATCAGATTATTAAGTTAGTTGCTTAATTCTGTAAAAATCATTTTGAGAGCATTGCAACTAAATTCCTCTAAGTTCGTAATTGATAGAGATATTTCGTGTTTAGTGTTTACGTTGTGACGTCCTTTGTAGGTGAGTATGAACCAGTTAAAAAGATTTCAGTTTGATTATAGTATTAAAGATTTTAAATATGTAAACACTTTCATGAAATAGATAATTATTTACAACCATTTTTCAGGGCCCAAGAAGGGAACTCCTTAAGCATTTGTAGCAGTTGCATGTTCCGTCCATCAGCGAACAACGAGGCAACTAGAAACCATTAAGTTGAAATAAATCAATGTTTGGTGGCATTTAAACAATACACCTATTATACTAATTACTGTACATTACAACAGATACTTTTTCTATGACGGATTACTCGTGTTTGTTAAAATTTATTTTGCAGCCTCATTTTTCCACCACTTCGTTTTAATAACATCCTCTTAAATACTGCTAAATCCAATAAGGCAGATACGACTCCTGATACTAGAACTATGAAAAGTAACAAAAGATATCGAGATGAGAATCGGAATGAATTTCTAGATACCGGCCAGGTAAAATCTCTCTAAATACATTAAGCTCTTCATTTGCAATAATTGAAGATTTAGGTTATCAGATTATTTCGAAACAATTATTGCAAAAGTCTGAAAGCTGTTTTTCTAGCCATCTTTTAGATGATTTAGTGTAACTCAAAATCCATACTATAACATATAACTCAAATCTTTTCAAATAAACTTAAATAAACTTTAGAATATTTACAGTTTGACTTTATAATCTTAATTAGTGCACTGCACATGGTAGTGTGATATAATATTATAGATAATATTACAATTATTTAAAATATCTTCATTGCATATTATCTGCTCCCGAGTAAAATCCACATATATAGGCAATCATTGTTATTATTTAAAGGTTCGGGTCGCTTGACCTTGGCGACAAATTTGGGAGGATTATAACATTTGATGGAATTGAAAAGTACTATTGTGAAACCAGAAATAGATCTCACACCAGTTAATGTGAGACAGCTTTATGTACATTATTGTGTCTGAAACGTCAGACAATACCTTCAATCTCAATGACGCCAAAGTTTACAGCATGTTGACCCAAAGGTCAAATAAAACCATAAATTTAGAGGTGTCAAGACAGAGGAGTCGAATGACTAAGAAAATGTGAAGTAAAGGCATTGGATAAAAAGGCTGACTAATGGAGAAGATACCGGTGGCTTCGCCATGGAGGCGGCCAACAGGATCAAAAGAGGAGTGACGGACCTGAGACAAAAGAGCCACAACCAAAGAAGTAAAATAACGACATAAGATCGACGATTTTTACAGAGACTAGAAGTGTAGACTACTAGAAGTATAAGAACGGAGATACAGAACGAGGATACTTACAGAGAACAGACTAAGAGAATGATATAAGTACGAGTGTTCGATATTAAAACCTAGCCAGCAGTACAATATGATCGGCGAATTACGTGTGGGCGAATAATAATTTAATATAGTTAATTCCAGTAAAATGAGCGACATTAAAAACGTGCTGATGACCAAGCCAAGACAGTCTTGAAGGTATATGTTCCTCAAATAATATTGCAGGTCCTAAATACATTTTAAGCATTTTAACTAATGGTCTCACATTGTCTCTCTGCGGCGCGAACAATTGTTGTAATTAAGTAATTTAGTATTTTATGTTGATAATAAATGATTTATTGTTAAAGTTAAAAATGGTGCAATCAATTTAGTAATATGTTAATTAATATTACTTTACAGAACTCACGCTAAAGGAAATAATTGGTGTGTTTTTATAGCGGCAAACAACGCAATGCATAAATTAATAATGAGTTCCACTAATATGAATTTACGGCTATGTCAATTAATGTAGAATTTAATGATTTAAAAACCCAGTTTTAAATATCTTTTATTAATTATGCACCACAATTATCATTATCCAAAATTGTTACGCAAATTGGTCTAAAGAAAATTATGATGTAGGCAGATAGAATAGTTTCGACAATTTTGCATAATATTAATTTGAATAATTATAAGATTTATATAGTATCACTTTGAATGAAATCTGGTTACACCCTCAATTTGGTTAAATCTCATGTATATATAAAATTTATTTACCACTTTTCCATGCTCTACTTTTGTGTAAGAACATTGAAAAACGTGTCTCCTCTCGTATTTTGTTTTTACTTTTTAATTTTTAGCGTCAGCTGGCCAGTTTGAATATCCAGGGTTTGAATATCCCGGCTGGGGCAGCAAGGTTCTTTACAACATACAAACCTATGCCGTATTAGAACATAATCATGCATCTGGAAATACATAGATCGACTCGTTAGATCTTAGAAAACATTTAATCGGAAGAAACTGAATTGTAATTCACCAAGTAAATGCACGAAAAAGGCAAAAGAATAGTCTTGAAGTAAGGAAAGGACGCAATGGCGAAACGTAATGACGTAAAACTATGACAAATGAAAATGTTCCTCAAGATGAAAATGTGTACCTCGTTTCAGCTTGTATAAGTGTTCTGAGAGCCGAGAACGAGCCCCTCAAATAATTTGAGAGAAAGTGAAGGTGATAAAAATTGTTTTAGGTGAAAATCGGTCGGATATTTTTTGATCATATAATGTCTATTCTTACATAAAATATATTTGTTCACATAAATTAGTAGGCAACGAGTGTTTAAGTAGCTTTATAGGAGGAGGTGATTGTTCAATTAGTAACTCTAAAAAGGGCGGGAATATTTGAGTAGTTGTAAAGAAGGCACAACTAAGAGTTTGAGTACCTCTGATATAGATAGCGAGCTTCAGAGACGTAGTGTTTAAATAATTCAAAAAATCGATTAAAACTTCCCCTCATCAGCAAGTTTGTTCACAGTCAAGTACAATTAGCGATTAATTGCACTACGCCAACCTCGTTTCATTTTAGCAAAGATCCTGATAACTCTGTTTGGCTACGGCAGTTTAATTCAAAATAACTGCATTAATGACGCTATTCAATATAAATGAACGCTTAACATAATAAAGTACATAAGGATAACGTCATTAAAACTATTTAGACAGTATCTGTCAACAGTTTTGAGTTGATCACTTGGAAATATGAAATAAAGTTTGACACTTTGATTTTCTCTGACGTTTATGTCAAAGAAATATTTCTAATAGTTTTTATTAACACTTTCCGACACAGCTTAAAAGTGCTTATGACTTTGTTCATTCTGTCTGTCTGTTTGTCTGCCCGTTCGCCCGATATCTGCAGTAAAAATGACTTTATCAAAATGAAATTTTAGTACGTTGTTAAGACGGTCTGTATAACATATGGGAATGTAAATGAATAATATCACCCAATTAGTTTTGGATTGAACACAGGTTGAAAAAATAAAATACATTGAATCCTATGGAACCTAATTTTTCAATCATTTTGTAAGCTAAATTAAAATTCACAAATTGCTTTAAAAATTTTAGGAAACATTCACATTATCCTGTAAAATATATAAAACAAATTTCCGCAAAATATGTTCGGTAGTTTTTAAATAAAAATTAAAATGCTAATTACACCTATATGAAGAGATCACGTCACCCACTTCAAAATAAAATATGGCATCCATATTTTTTCCCAGTGTCAAAATCGTGATTTTTAAAGTTCTTTTAAATGTATATTTAGTGTTGCATCCGTCTTAAAACCGCTTTACTTTTTACGTACTTTCTGTGCATCTATAATCTGCCCCAACAAAATGACAATATTTTTGAGTTTAAATGATCATCAAAATTTGAATATTTCTACAACGAAGCCTAATTTTAATGGATGCAGGGGAATGGAACCCAGGGCTTGGCGCCTGGCACAGTGATCCTTGTGCTCAAGGTCGGGAATGAAAAATCTATACATACAACCCATAATACAAAACTAATAGCCTGGCCAGGACGGTTACAATGACCTACAGGAACGTCCCTGAAATAGTGGGTAAAATAAAACATATATCCAGATAAAATACATAGGCAAGTTAGCCGATGTTAAAGGCCACAACATGCAGTCCAAAAATGTAAAACAAAAAGTGATAAACCACTACATTTCAATCCAATTAAGAAGACACATCAAGACGGCCACAACGAGTGGTACAGCGGTGAAAATAAATTAAGTGATGAAAAATTTCAAATTCAGTTCAACATAAGAAAAACAAATATCAAAAACAGAAGTTAATTTCAATTTAAAATAAACAACAAAAAATATCGGAAATCAATGTATCTGTGAGACCAGAAATTGTTCTCACATGAGACATTTTTATTTCATTATTTATGGGCGCCAGAACGCCGAACAAAGCGTGCAGACTGGCTGGCGACAACTTGAACTTTTAGGTCAAATGCTATAAATTTAGGTGTGCCAGGCCACAGGGGCTAAGAGGGGCTGTGAAGTGATGCCATTGGGTTCAGAAGAACCAATGAGCGCCAAGGGGAAGAAGGGCGGAGCTACCCCCCCCCCCCCCCGCCGAAGGAACCACAAAGCAAAAACAGATTTACGAAAGGAGCGAAGTGAACATGACCTAGCAGACATGACTTAGGAGTTGCAGTTAGAGTACGAGTATTTACACTATCATGACTTAAGAGGAAAGAAATCAGAGTTCGGAGACACACACCCCAGAGTTGTGGACGAAATACACGAGTTTCAGTTATAGACAAAATGAGAGTGCAGTAGCATACGAAAAACAATGAGGAGTTGTGGCAAGAGTGATGAAAACCTTGGAGAGATGATAAGCCCAAGATTAAACTGGAAGGTATGTGCTCTGAATGTTACCGGTCCTAGACACCATCGTAAAACTAATAAATCTGGTCGCATATCTCCCCTAGCTAAAATAATTAAATGAAATTTGATAATAATTGAAAATTGATATTGATGAAATTTAGTGTTATTAATAAATTGATGTTGTTAATAAATTATATTGTTTAAGTTTTAAAATAGTATAATCCTTTAATATTAATTAATAATTCTTTTCAGGACTTACACATAAGTTAAATAATTGGAGGGTTTTGCGGCACAACAACGAGCGATGTACGATTTAAATGTTAATTCCACTATATATGAATTTACGGCAATGTTAATGTGATTTAAAATAATGAATTTAATAATTAAAGTGTAACTTTAGATTCCTATGCCACAGTATCATCCGGTTTAAATGTAAATTTCACATTAAAATAACAAACAAATATACCATATACAAACCTACAACTAATACAACTAAAATACCCTAATTCTGGGTTTAACCCCTATTTACAATATGTACAAATTTTTATCGCCATCATTTTACAATCATAAACCATAAAACTTTATATTATCAAAAGATACAGAAATAAACATAAAATTAAATTTAAAATCTAATATAAAGTAACATCATAAAAATACGCAAGATAGCCAACTTTCAGAATGACCACAACATATGAGCCATCAATGAAGCACAGAAGCTGGAAAACTACTACATTAAAATCCAATCAAGGAGACACAACAAGTAGGCCATAACAGATGGACCAGTGGTGAAGCACAATAAATGAAGAGCAACAAATTCAGTACATCATAACAAAGACCAATAATAGAGCCCAGAGGCAACTTTAATTTAATATTAACATATGGTATAAGAATTGCTGTTTTTTTTCACACAAAATTATTTAACTCTGGAATCTGGAATAAAAGTGACATGAATGAAATATTCATTCTTTTACATAGAGAGCTAGACGATTTATATTTCGATGACGTCACTTGAATAAAGTTAATTTTTTTCGATGAAGTTTTAAATTTTCAAATTTAATAAAGTACTGTAGTTTTGTGATAATTTAAAATATACCACCGCTGAATGAATCGCATTTTAGAGACATTTAAATAGAATTGCATTTCGGTTGGAAAGTATTCCATAATCAATGCTTTATGCATGATTGGTCTTTCTTGTTTAAATTTTATTTGAATTAAAATTCTGGATTCTGATAATTTTACTTTAGTTCTCACTAGAACGAATTACATGGCATTGCCCGGTACCTACATAAGCGCCCAGTAATAAATAATACGAACAACGAAACCCATTTTGAGCTATCATGAAAACGGGAGCTATCATGAGCACTGTGCGTGATACGAAATCTCATCTAAATGCACGCCTAGTCTAAACCTCCGCAAGGATTGCACAGGAATGAATAAAGACAAACTGTCACGAAGCTTCGGAATTGGCTACAATAAATACAACAGCTCCGGAAAAAGCAGGATCCCCTTCCCCCTATCCCCGTCGCTTGCCTGCTAGCTGCCTGATAAAATCAAAAACATGGCTGGGTTAAAAAATTATAATTAATCAACAGATGGGTTTATGAAATTATTTTTGGAGTAATCTGCGATATTGTAAGCAAATTCTGAAACAAATAGAACGATGAATGACAGGTCAACTTCTGTATATTGTAATATAAAAATCGAAAAGGTTTAAAATGCAAGAAAAGTATATATAATTTTAAATTCAATAAAAATCGCCTAATAATCGCATGGATTCCGTTTACAGTTTGTTTCAAAGAGAATTTTTCGATCTTTCTGATAGTGTCAAGTTTGAAATTCTGTGATAATGTTTTATGTTTCTAAGGGTTTTTTTTATGTAGATACCGACCTAAAACATGAAATATCTAAAACCTAATTCAAGAATTAAAAACAAATTAACGCCGGGGACCACCTATTAAGATCTTGCAGTACCTGTGTACCAAATTTTATGATCATACAACACTAACCCGCTACACCTCGCACAGACACGAAGACACATAAACATCAGACATCTTCCTTTATTAAGATTCACCTCTAAAATACACAGGGGTAGTATAATGGAAAAAAATATATAACGCAGTTTTCCAAGGTTGGAAAATTTATTCTCGATTTCCAATATTTGTAATAACCGGTACTATGTAAAAGCATATTCTAACTTAGCCGTGACGAATAGTTAAATGCATATCTAATTGCCTGACTGTCTGACTGTCTGTCTGTCTGCCTGTCTATCTGTCTGTTCACACGATAACTACCGTAAAAATGACTTTATCAAAATGAAATTTTAGTATGTTGTTGAGACAGTACGTGGGACATATGAGAAAAAATATTAATTATATCACCTAATTAATCTCGGATTTAACCCGGGTGGAAAAATTGAAATACATTGAAACCTATGGGACTTAATTTTTCAAACATTTTTAAACAAAGTTAAAGTGAACAAATTGCTTCGAAAATTTTAGGAATGTGCACATTTAATAATATTTTGAATACAACGCAAAGCATATTCTTAACTTTAACATAAAATCATTCACCACACAACTATCGCAATTACTGCGGCATTTAAAACTTGGAAATAACATTATGATTTAGGAACATTTGTTTAATTATTAAATTATTTAAACCATTGCGTTAATACATGAAATACCGCGTTAACGCACTTTATTAATCTTTAGTGCGAGTCCTGGAATAGAATATTTATTAACATAATGCTACAAATAATTGCACCATTTTAACTTTAAAATAAAATAATTTATTAACAACATATATTACTTATTCAATTAATTACAACAATTATTCATATTAATTGCGGCGGAGAGAGCAAATGGGAGAGCAGTTAATTAAAAATGCCTGAAATGCATTGATGACCTTCAACAATAATTGAGGAACACGTACCTTCAAGTCTGTCTTTGGACGTTGATCTCAACTCTTACATCAGAATATTTCGTACAGGTACCAACTCAAAGTGTGGTACTGCTAATTATACTGCAGTGGATCTGGTATCTGCCGTTGACTTTCTGTATATCAGGACATTGGACATTTCTGTGGAATCTCTATGGAACATTCTGTTTGCAAAACTTGCGAAATACTCCTTTATTGCATCTCTCTATGAAAAATCGCTATTGCCGTCGAAGCCATCGTAAAATCTGTCGTAGTAGTAGGTCTGAATATCACACTAGAACCTTCGGTTGCCGCCTCCTTTGCCTGGGGTCTGTAAAGTATTTTACGATACCACTGGCTGACCTCAGGGCAATGCGACATCTTGCATAATTGGTCAACGTTTTTAACCATTCTCATGGCTATATGTAGCTTAGACTTATGGCCTAATTGACCTCTCGGGTCAAAGTGTTGTAAAAACTGGCGTCGTTACATCTGCTGTCATTGTCCAATATTACAGCTTTAATAAATAAAGAACATAAAACTGTCTCACCAAATATTTCTCAAATCTGGTCTCATAAGGAAATATTCAAATTATTACATAAAATGTACAAAAACATTTTCAGCAAAATATGTCAGGTAGTTTTTTCAAGAAAAATTGAAATAATAATTGCACTCATGATCTGTGAAGAGATCATGTGACTCATGCAAAATAAAATATGGCATCCTTATTTTTCTCTATGTAAAGATCTCGATATTTAAAGATTGCTTCAATTTATATTTAGTGTTGCATCCGTCCTAAAACCGCTTTACTTTTGCGTGTTATCTATGTATCAAAATTCTGTCCCAACGCAATTGCAATATTTTTTATTTTAAATGATCACAAAGCTCTGGAGTCTGGAATATAAGTGATATGAATGAAATATTCATTGATTTTATATAGAGAGGCAGACGATTTATATTTCGATGACGTCATTTGAATGAAGTTCATTTTGTGCAATTGACTTTCTCGATAAAATTTTAAGTTTTCAAGTATAATAAATTTCTGTAGTACAGTGATGATTTAAAAAATATTAGTGCTGAATGTATCGCATTTTAGAGATGTTTAAATAAAATTGCATTTCAGTAGGAAAGTGTTTCTTAATCAATTTCTTTATCCATAATTGCTCTTTCTTGTTTATTTTTAACACATCTATCTTTTTTCGGCATTATTTTCACAATATTTGTTCTTAAAATGATTCCAAACATTACAAAAATATAAATTTTGCGTCATCACAGGTGTAATAGTTGGTAGAAATCGTACATCTGGTTCAACTGTCTCTTTCTTTTGAAATTTGAATTCTACAGAACTTAAAAGCAGATTTAAAAATAGCATTGGTCTCAGTGGAATAGAGGAGATTTTAAGGCACCTTCGTTTGGCGATTCGTTTTCCGACCGCTAGCCTTGCCATAACCTTCCATCGCCCTTACTAATGGAGAAAAAAATGTACATCACTTCTCCATGGATCCATACAGAAAAATCTAATACTGTCACCCCTCCTTTTCTGTGAATCCATGTTGCTATGGCAGGGCAAAAGAACAATTTCGAAAGATCTTAATATTTTCAGCTTTGTTCTCAACATCACTAAAAATTAACAAGAACTAATTATTAATAATTGACTTTCTATCAGGCAAAACCATATACCGTTGATTATCTAATTATCTGGCAAAATCATAAAACAATAGTGCAGCGAAACAGAAATTTAATTATCAAAAAGTTTACAAACAAGATACAGTATTTTCATAAAAGTTAACTTATTTCACAATGCACGGAAATTTTGAACGTCGGTAATTAGTTCTGAAACTCAACTACAAAAAAAAATACTGTTTCTCTTAAATAACTATTAAAACGTCACTTCCGGATTCAATTCTGAAACTTTCCAAAAACCTCCAAACGTCGCTACGTTGACGATATTTCACCAAATTCCTCGTCAAGATCACGTTGTAATTAATACGCGCGGCCAACCTTGACTGGAAATATGTTTCATTGCAATGAAAATTGGTTTAAAACCTGTATACGTCGCTTCCCCTTTTGAAAGCAAATAAAATAGGAATAAATGCACAACAGGCAATTTGAACAATGCAACAACATATATTATAATCGGCAAGATAAACATTTTATTATTATTAATAAAATACGTAATTCTGGTTCATAAATAAAAAAAAAACTATCGATAACTGCACCGTAAGGTAAAACAAACTGTTCGGTTTCGATTATTATTATTTCTAAATATTAAAAAAATATAACTGAACATATTTCAGCTTTTACAGCAGTAATTGAATAATGATGAAATTAATTTCCTGAGAGATTTCTTTTTATATTAATACAGTTTCTTTTTATATTATATTTTATTTTTACAAAAAATATTGACTATATATTTTTTCTACAAAATTACAATCTAGATAATTAAAACGCGTGCGACTTCATATGTCCAATATTTTCCTCGTTTGATTCACATTACCCAATTTCGTAGTTGACATCAAATGAAAACTGGTTTTCAATAGACGATAATCAGTTACTCACAAATTTAAAAATACATTTTTTTCAATTACGTGTATAGAAATTCTTGGACATCAAATAAAAACCATTTTGTTGAAAGAATTCTCCCGTTTCGAGATATTTTAATAGTGTAAATAGGTTTCATCGTAAATTCATTATTTATAATATCGGAACAAATTTCAAAACAGATTTGAAATTAACTTTTTCTTTAATTAGTTAATCAACGATGGATTTTCCTTTCCATATGCTCTAAACGACAGATTTATATCTGAACGAAAGGAAAATGGGGAAGAAATTTCTAGCTTTTCTAATTTTATTAAATTTGCACTTATCTTTTTGAAAATTTCAGACAAAACCATACGGGATAGCTTTGGAATAGTATTGCTGCTACTTATAATGGAAGTAATAAAAAACGCAACTGTAGTGTATTGTTGTTGTTGAGACCCAGACCGTTCGACCTACCAGAAAGTTGTAAGGTAACTGTTTAGACGGCCAGGAAGTGCCACCCAATTTAGAGCGGAACCCAGAGGGATAGGCATCCACAGTGATCGTACCCTCCTTTCCCTACCACCAACCTCTCGGAAGGACTTACGGACCCACATGGTTAATGTGATCGTACTCGGCGTGAACACGGCGGCAGTTTTGACAGTGGCGGGAATCGAACCCAGGCCTACCGAGTACAGCTCCCGCGTGCTAACCACTGGGCGACCGCGCCCCGCAATTGTAGTATGTTGTTGTTGTTGTTGAAACCCAGACCGTCCGACCTACCAGGAAGGTGTAAGGTAACTGTTTGGACGGTCGGGAAGTGCCACCCAATTTAGACCGGAACCCAGTGGGGGAGGCATCCACAGGGACCGTACCCTCCTTCCGCTACCACCAACCTCTCGGAAGGACTTTCGGACCCACATGTTTAACGTGATCGTACTCCGCATGAACACGGCGGCAGTTTTGGCAGTGGCTGGAATCGAACCCGGGCCTACCGAGTGCAACTCCAGCGCGCTAACCAATGGGCTACCTCGCCCTGCAATTGTAGTATGTGTTGTAGTGGGGAAAACATTTCTTTGAGATTGTTTACTAAAAACATTTTTCAAAAAGATAACCATTTTCGTCGAAAACACAATGATTTGCTAACCAAGAAAACTCTTAACAAGAGGTCTCCTAAAGTCGCAAACACAGATATTCTAACCATAAGGAACTATTCGCGAGCTGCAAAACCAAACTGCCCACTCTCTGGCTTTAAAATCCACCAGAATCGAATACGAATTTAGAGTACAGGTGGACAGCTCTATCAACCTGATGAGCTTAAAAAATAATAATAGAATGAATCCAATGACTAGAATGAATAGCCCAAATCCAAATGAACAGAAACGAATTCAGCAGTTTCAAACATAATCAGAACGTTTTCTTATTAAATTCCTTGTATACTCAGAAAGCTTCCAGAGGTAGCTGGATTTCTGTTGCCTACAGGGTAGGTGAATGCATATCATATTTTCCCATGTAATATAGCGCATTGTATAAAACTTTCGATGTTTATCACGCTATTTGCATGCGTTACAATGGTAACTAACATATACGATACGTTTGCACAAGATCAAGAATGAATACTCAATGTATTACAAATAAAGCATCTAGAGAGTAACCCCCAGACTAGAGTCTAGAGTTAGAGAGGAGATAAAACCTCTATGGATGAAAAACTTTAAAATACTACAATGCTTTGAGAATTATATCTAGGTGTCGTTATTATCAAAACCAAAATTGTTCTTATTTGACACAGCAGTAACGTATTAGTGCATTTTCAATTATTTTACATTAAAGATCCCTAATTACGACGAAGTATTTTCTCCTAGTTAGGGTTCAGAATATATGGAGACAAAATTAAATGGAAAAATAAAATAAATTTAAATGAGTTGGAGTAATCTTTATCGCTCGAGATCAAATTTTTCCTTGCACTGATTTTTTTTTTTTTACGAAATTAACAGTTTAAATATGCAGGGTGTCCCATAGAAAGTGAATTGTGGAATATTTTTTAACCAGTTGGTTGTAGACCCAATTGCAAAAATTCTTTAAATAAGGTAGGAAGTTATGAAATAGTAATTTAAATGCTGTACCATATTTGTATAGAAAGTTAACAAAATTAACTTCTAATACAACCCCTCTATCCAAAAGTGTGAATTGCAAAAATGTTACCCATACCGTTAGTCTAACTGAAAAAAATTTGACTGTAATACGATCCAATTTGACATTATTAATTAAAATGTTCATCGGAAAATAAAGGAACATCCCCAAATCAACTTCGGTTACAAGTAGTTATTGAAACTTTTACCACTTCTTCAATTTTCTTTTATGCCGATAAAGCTATTATGTCATTATTATGTCGATTCATAGTTTGTATTTAAACATTCAAGTAACTCTGCTGCATAACTAGATTTAATAATGGTGCTGTTCAGTAATGCCAAACTCTGAGATGATTTCGATTTACGGAAAATGCAACCGCTCCCCTAGAGATACAATGAGGGAATACCATCGTCGTTTCCGTAAAGTCGGCAACCTTCTGGAGTTTTTATTCTGTGGATGGTATGTTGATTGCTAACAACAGGTTCGTTTCATCTTCAATATGACTCAGGAAGACAACGAGTATTAACGGAAAGTACTGTAAAATATATTTTAGCCTATTTCTCGTCCTATCCATATGTGAGTGTCCGGGTGTAAGTAATGAACATTTTCCTTGGTCTACCCAAACCAGCCACCATTCTACTCGAACCAACTGCTGCACCGCAACTGCTGTACCGCACTGCAACTGCTGCTACACTCAACTGCTGCACCGCATGCAAGAATTCTTACCGATTCGTCTATAAGGGCTCTTATTCTGATGTAAAAAGTGCAGTGACAAAAATGTGTTAGAAACGTATTGAGTTTACTGAAACCAGTGGCTTGACCCCAGATTATTTCAAAACTTGAAATACATGCTTATTTTTCCGTAGGTTTTGTCAGTAAAATATCTGACAAGCCGGCAAAGTCATAGTAATCTATTTCATTTAAATTATTTAAGTCTTAAAATAAATTTTAACCAGTATCGTCTGCCTGTCTTTTATAGTTTAAAAAACAAACCATGGATATTTTTTTAAACCCCACAAAATGATTTCTGTGCATCAATTCAATTTGTGAAGGTCCCCTAGATTCATGAATTCAGTTGATTAAATGAGCACCGAAAAGTCACGAAAAAGTGGTGTAAGTCAGGAAGCTTGACAATTTATTTCATCCTAAATTTGAACTTTTAAGAAGCAAATTTGTCTTCGGTTTGACTAAATGAGGTATTGACAATATTTTTGATATTTTACTTTTTTCGATACAGCGCTATATAAAAAGTTAATTTTCTAAACTTCTTGCAAAAAAATTGTACAGCTTTTTAAATATTATTTCATAACTTCCTACTCTATTTAAAGCATTTTTGCAACTGGAACTATGGGTCTACAACCAACGGTTCAAAAAATATTCCACTGCTCACTTTCCATGGGGCACCCTGTATATTACTTAATTCAATACGATCCTTTCGCCATAGAAATACATATTGTTACGACGTATACTTGGGAATTGTGGGTGTACTCTCAGGATACTAGAATGAGTTCAGATTTCTGGATAACTAACACGTTTATTTACAAGCACAGTGTAAACAGCACCAATACACAGAAAATAGCTCAATAGCATCTCAGATCACTAAACAACTGTTTGCTACAGTAAAACAGCAAGTAAATGTTTCACTAATTTCACAAAGCAACTGATACTGTTCTCAAAATATTGTCGTATCTCATAATTCGATGCTGCTCGTATCACGTTAACTGCTCCATCTAAACGATGACTTCTTTTATATACTCTCAGTAGATACTTCCAGAAGGGGATCGTATCTCGTAGATTATTCGTTATTTGAAGAAGGTTCTCGAACATTCGAATGCCACCAAAAGGTGCCAAATTAGCAATAAAACGTTAAATCTGACAATCCTGAATCGACAGTTCTGAAATGGCAGCCCTAGATTCGCGTCATAGGGATGGCTGATTATACGGTGTTTTTCCCTTCTAGATCTCAAAATAGCTTCCAGTGAAGTCAGTTGTCATGTTCGTAACACTGTTCCCTTCTTAAGACTGCACGTCCCGGGCAGCAGCATCTTACTATGGTCCAAAATACAGGGCAAATCTGTCGATATGGACGACTTTTGGCTTGGTTGAAGACGATTTATGAGTTCAATAAACGACACTGTTTATTCTTTTCATTATGATGGAGGATCCGTCCCAGTTGTGCGGTAGTTTCGGCGAAAATCCTGATCATCGTTGAGAGATGACCAGTCACACTTTGTCGCCTTCCTAGAATCGTTCTCCCTTACCTTTAACATCGTATCGGGGCTTCTTTCAATCGGTAGCAATGTTGATCCTTTCTCTAGCGAAACAATGAACCTCCTCGAACATTGCCTGCAGATCTTGCATATACTCATAAGGCGATGAAGGAGCATCACATAGTCGCCCAAACAGGTCACACGGTAGTCGCAGGCCAAACAGCATTTTCGATGGAGAAGGTCTGGTCGATTTAGTGACAACACTTCTGTGAGTCAGTTAAACTCTACCTGTCTCTTTATTCTTGATTTTTATTTGTCTTATCTTTCACCACATAGCGGAGTTCCAGGGCATTTGCCAGGGCTTCAAAGTCCAGACGTTTTTCTGTCGGGAGTGTCTGTAGAACATCAGCCGCAGGACCTCGAAAGGAAGCAGCGAGTTGGCTCGAATACAGCGATAATGTCAAATTGCGTCCTAAAATTTGTCAGAATGCTCTGTCCGTCATGCAGAAATTCATATTAGGACTGATGATTTTCGCTTGACAGCTCGTAATATCTTTCCAAGTCTCCTTCTTGTTCAGCATTAATATTTGCTTGTACGGATATAATGTCTTATCTCTTCTCGGGCGGATTTAATGTTTTCACCGCTTCTTATCCGGCTTTCATTTCGCTTTGTGTAGTTTTGAATTCTTCTTTCATCTCGGATTTAATTTCTTCCTTCATTTCAGCTTGTCTTGATTTTATTTCTCCTTTCATGGAATTAATCTCTTTCATCGCTTACTCTCCGACTTTAATCTCTTGCTTCTTTTATTCTTTCATCACGTCTTGTGCGACTTTCATTACTCCTTCCACCTTGTCTTGTCCGAATTTCATCTCGTCTTGTACGAATGTTATCTCGTCTTGTTCAGTTTTTACCGATTATTTCGCCTCGTCGTGTCCCACTTTATCTTTTCTGCAGTCGCTTTGTGAAGATTCTAGTATTGTATACTAATTCTACTGTTCATTATGTTAATTTATGCACGAAACGCCTCAACTCTGTATTCGAGAGTCACGTACTCACGACCGGTCAGGACTATAAATGCGGCAAGCGTTCGGCAAAAGTCAGATACGATTAGATGAGATAAGATAAGGAGATCAGAGGTAGATCAAAGATGCAAGCGTGAATCGTCGAGAGTGTGGTATTGGATTCAGAAGGGGCTCGTATCTCGTAGAATATTTGTTTCAAAAAGAAATCTGACAACCCTAAACCGAGAGTCTTGAAATGGCAAGCCTAGATTCACATCAGAGGGATGGCTGCCTATACGGTGTTTTTCACTTCTGGCTTCCAACTGAACTTCCAGTGAACACATTTTTCATGCTCGTAACAATTTTATGTAGTGGGATTTATTTTACTCTAATGCCTGAATTAATGTTTCAAAATTGTCAGATTTATTGTTTTTGGCGTTTTTCCAAAATAAAGTTTTAAATCACCTCTTTTAACTCCGTACTGCCGTCCTTAGCTATAAGGTTTTAATTACACACTTTTCATTTTTAGAGTTAAGCCAGCAACATCATCGATTTTGATGCTAAGTTAAAATACCTAATCTAAAGCCTTCACTATAAACTATACGTTTAATCTACACAAACCTATTGCCTCTTGCAAATAGTTTTCTTCAATTTCCTCCAAATGAAATTCAGTGTATTTAAGATCCTTTTAAGGACGGCAGTAGAAATAGAACTTATTCGTAAATTGAAAACTGAAATTGAAAACTTAACTGTTTATCTTTGCATGTAATCATCAATTTCTTTGCAATAGGTAGAATGCAATATAATATCATAAATTATTTGTCTAATTATTGTCGCTAATCAAAGTTTTAAATATTTGTATTACTGAAATGTTTAAAAAAAATTTTGACTAATACTATGAAATTCTCTTACAGGACTATTTGCAAACAAACTTCAGAAAAAGTTACAAATTAAAAGGTATATTATGTATATCATTATAATGTGGATATAAATATCAAATTGTACCTCCAATAATTATTTTCAAAAGACATGCCCTCTTATTTGTACATCGTGCAACATATAAAACGTATCTGCGTTAAAAATACTTCAAAAATTGATAAAAGTTTCAACCAGGGTTGCTAACTCATTCATTTTATAGACATTTAGTAGCAGTAATTTCTGATTAGCCTTAATCTAACCATTGGTAACTACGTTGAATTCAGAAACTTTGATCATTTTGAATTTTCAATCCAAAAACGAAACACATCAAAACTAATTTTAGCAACATTTTATATTTTTAATATTTAAATAAATATTTTTTTTAATTTTTCTGGAACGTAAAAGATGAAACTAATATAAACACTATAATTATTCTTTAGATTTTTATGATTAGAAAACGAAAAATACTTTGAAGTTCTGCATAGTTTTTTTTTTTTGTATACTTTCTGTTTAGTTACATCAATATTAATTTATATTTTCATAGATAGGGTGCAAGCGAATCTAATAGGATTCACTTACACTTAACATGTTACTCATGACACTCAGAAGGTATAACAATCATAAATATTTATCATATTTAAAGTAAAATTCTACCAAAAATATAAGGTAATCGAATAATATTTAAAATGTTGATTAATTTTGGTATATTTAACATTTCAAAATTATAAATGTATCTGCAATTTTGTTCTTTTGACCCTTGAGATAGACAAAACAACAGAAGAATATTATCTTTATATTATTATTTAAAGAATATTATCTACTTTAAAAGAGACAAAAACTAAATTTAAAAATAAAAATATTTTAATAACAAAAAAGTATCATTATTTTAATATTTTACATGCATTTCATTTATTCACATGTACTATTTACATTTGCTCATCTTTGAAAATTTTACTTTGTTTCTTTTGTGTGCATTTTTCTCTGTTAATAACTTTAATATAAAAATGAAGTCTGGTTATTAAGTAAAATTTCAATAATGTTTTTGTCAGTTCGCCTTGTGGCTTTCACATCCTATAAAGTTTAATGTGGAGTTTGACAAAGTGTCAAATAAGTCACTTATACTATCTCTGTGAATTAAATTTATACAGAAACATGTTGCAAATTTGTATTTAAAATTTTTAATAAAATTAACTAGATTTATTGAGGGGTACATAAGACCTCCATAATCAAAGGCTTTTGTGAATGATGAACATTCATTTGTCAGAGAATTTCCCTGATCTTCTATCTGCATTTCACATTCAGCACATCTGATTTTGCTTTTGAATTTTCTGACAACATAACCAGCAAGGTAATAAATTAATCTGTTATCACCGTACTGCCCATCAGGTACATTATTAGATAAAGTTTGTGAAATATCTGAAATATTTCCATTCTCAACAAGTAAATAAACTTTAGGTAAATTTCAGTGGAATTATCAGGACATATTGTAATTAATGACTCAATCACAGATAGGTCAGCATTTCCACTTCTTGGAGGATGCGCCAAATTGTAAAATGACAAGCATTCTACAATTGTAAGGAATTCTGGTCTGCAGTAGTAGGATGATCATCACACCCTCCACACTGTCGTATTATGCTAAATAAATTTTCCAGTTTATCCTGTGATAAACGTGATGTCAGCAAATAATTAAAATTGTCTACTGATTCCAGGTACTGGATAAGAGATAAAGCACTGCTTATTGTGACTCTCAATCCAGTAGCTGTTGTTTTGCTTACGAAACCACCTATACCATGACAGTGATTCTCCCAGTCATCCATATACTGAAGAAATTTCTTTAATAACTCACTTTCTACACTTGGAAACTTTAGGCCTTTTGCTGGCAAAGGAGAGCACTTTATTTGTATAAGTCCATCAATTTCTTTAATGAACGTTTTTTGGAACAAATAATAAATATAACTTATGACCTACAATAACAACACAATAAACTAATAAAGTATAATATATTGGATATAAGATTTTGACAGTAACAGACAAAAACAATTGAGAAAGTAAACAAATAACGGTACTAAAACGATTAATAAAAAATCAGATTACGATCTACAAAAATTTAACTAATAGTTCCAACTAATAGATAACTTCCACTGACGATAACAGATGGCGCTCTACTCTCTTGTACCTCATTTTACCCGATGTGTCCTGAATACTTGGACAAGTTTTTTAGCACCTTTCTCCTACGAACGCGCCACTAGGTATTCTAGGCACTGTAGCAGTGGTAAAGCGATTCTTTGTTAACGCCCACTATAGACAGTTCTGTAAATTTGGCCATTGCAGCCTTGTGAGGCCTGAGTTCAGACTTTAAGTAGATTGATTCGACTGAATTAGTCAGACACCGTAGTAGTTTACGAAACTGTGGAATAGAACAAGTTTTCTTGCTGCCATTGCTGGCTATCCCACGCTGATGACAGCATAATAAGTGCAAAATCGCTCCATGCAGTTATCTACACTGTGAGTACAACCCATATCTCGAAATATTCATCCAGGGGTGGGACAGCCCAGTGGTTAGGACGGGCGATCCGAGTTCGATTCCTGGCGATACCCAAACTGTCCCCGTATTCACGCGGAGTAGGCGCATGTTAAATGGGTCCATAAGTTCTATAGAAAAGTTGGTGGTAGGGAAAGGAGGGTACGGTCCCGTTGGATGACTCTCCCACTGGGTTCCGGTCTAAATTGGGTGGCACTTCCCAGACGTCCAAACAGCGGTCTGGCTCGAAGAAGAAGAAGGGGAGGAGGAGGAGCGATCTCGTAAACTTTAATTTTTCATATACTTCTAATTTTTTTATATTTTTCCAATCTTTGTGTTTTTCACAATAACTAAAATTCCTAATTGTGCCAATTTGAATGTACCTGTAAATTTCTTTCTTCTCTTACGAGAAACTGTTTGTATATCTATATATGTTCTTCAGTTGTAATTTTTTAAGGTTTTCTCAATAATTCTAGTCGATATTACTGCTGGTCGGACGATTTTGATATCTTTTCCCTTTGTTGCCCTTCCTAAACATTCAATACAGCTGCTCCTATACCCTCGGATGAGTCGAATAATCTGGATTTTCAGATGTCACGTAAACAAGGCTTTTGAGGTAATCCCGCAGAATGAAATCAATTGGGGACAAGTCGGGGGACTGTGGTGGCCACGTGACGGATCCTTCCCGGCCGATCCATCTTGCAGAAAAGGTCCTATTGAGATAGTTCTGCACATCTTGGCTGAAACACGCACAGCAGCAGATGGTAAGAAATTTGAACACTTACTTTACTATTATGATAAACAATTGTAATTGATACTTGTAGCTGTTATGTCTAATAAACCTGTGATTGTATTATCTGCATTCTTTTCTTTTTGTTTCTTCCTGCATATGTCGTACCCCACGGTGGCGTTTGCGACCACATGTTCCTATGCAAATCGCGCTTGTTCTTGTATGCCTGACCTACCCTTAAAGTTTGTCGAAGACTTTTTGGACCACCCTGTATATAACTTTCCAGCAAACAAAGTGAATATAGCCAGTCCAAGAGGTTGGCTATATTCACTTTGTTTGCTGGATTTGGTTTCTGATAAGGAAAGGAGGGTACGGTCTCTGTGGATGCCTCTCCTACTGAGTTCCGGTGTACATTGGGTGACACTCCCCGTTCATCCAAACATATATCTTCAGATCGGGTAGGTCGGACGGCCTGAGTCGAAGAAGAAGAAAGATCTGACTAATTCCCATTACATTTGCAATTCTTATTTTTATCGGTAGCAAGAGAAACTTATTTATTTTCAACTGGATCAAATTATAAGAAAGTTATAATTTGTGTTATTCTTTTCCACCGATTTCTGATTTATTAATCTGCAGGGAAAGTCACGTCTTGGATACATTAAATCTTCTTCATTCCATCTTATAAGACTACAATTAAAGTGAAAGAACATGGCGCGAATATAAAAAAACAAAGCAGCTTGTAAATAAATGAAACACTGCCAAAAGAATATTTCGAGTTCCAAATTTAACTACCAGAAAAGAAAATTCGTGAAGAAACTCAATTACTAGAATTTTTCAACTTCTATAATGCAGAGATTTTCCACTCTTTCTCTTTAGAATTATTCTTGTTTACTCAAAGCCTCGCCAAAAGAGATAATGAAAGTATACTCTAATTTAATTAGTAAGAAGCGAATATCGTCTATATTTATTTTTTGCAACGATTCAAAAATTGAATGGATTTTATGTTGAATAAAAAGAGAAAACGTGATTCTATGGTCGAGGGCAATTCTTTGAGGCAATTGTTATTCACCCAATGACGCAAAAAACTGATGCAAACAGAATAAGACTTTCACCACTTAATTAAATTGCTTTTTCTCCCATTCGTCGCCGCTAAACTTACGTAATAAAAGGAGATGTGTGAGACGTTGTGTCATCTTTAGCGCAAAATCAAAGTTTCAGACAGCCGCGAAATTCGGTACAAAGGTAGCTGAACTCCTGCTAACACAGATATCGTCGAGGAGTTTTTCCAGTAGTTAAAGTTTATGAATATTTAAAGCTTAAAATCCGTCGAAATTTCGTCTTCTTACTAATCAAATTAGAATCTTATTGAATCTTCGTATAGTAATAATTGTCTTCATTTCAATATTAGAAACCTGTAGAAAAGTGTCTATTTTATTTGCTTATGGTATTGGCAGCTCTGTTTTGGCTGGGAACTGATCTTGGTGTAATTTATACATCTTATTTCTCCTTTTGCCTTATATTTCTGATAAATCCTATAGAAAACATTGTTACGTAAAAAAATTACTCAGGATTTTATAAATGTAGATACTGTTATTATTCTCTGTTATGCCTTATCTAGGTCGCTGGAGGCTTTTTCAAGCTTTTCCTGTTAACGATATTGCAATCATTCAAAATAATTTTTCAAGGTATTTATATTAAAAAGAAACTGGTACTTACTGTTATACTTTATCTGCTACCTTTCTTTGACATATATTTAATATTTAAAACTTGCAGAACAAAGGAAACTTCATTCTATTTTCTTTCTGCAAAAATGTGTTCAATAACAAAATTGAGTGTATACCTGTCTTGAATGAAATTTTATGATCTTCAGTACTCAACTAGCACTCTGAGTTTATTTGCTGAAAGGACATTTCGTACTAATATTGGTTGTTATTATATCATTAATAGCTTTTGTAAACTTAACAACAGCTTTCCTGATAATCTTGATAACTTTTATTCATCCGAAAGTGCTTTTAAAAATCATTTGTTTTTTAAATATTTTATATTTTAATATATTTTACTATCTTTCTATCTCTATTTATTTGTACTGAATTTTATCTTGCAAGCTGTTATTGGGACTTAACCTGTAGCTTGCATCCTTTTACATAGATGATAAATAAATAAAATAAAAAACTAAAATGTGGGCACAAAACTCCTTAAAACAAGGATTTTAGAATCTCTTCTTGTACATGTATTTTAAAATAGTTCAAACATAATTACTTTGCAGGGGTATCATTTTAACCACACTCATCTTTAACAAAATTATAGTTTCTTAGGATTATTGTAAAGCGACTTTTGCCTATACCAATACCCTGCAACGTTACTGGCTTAGAAGTAATATAAAACAAGTTTTATTAACGTTTTGCTTACGGGTGGGACAGCGTCCATCCCAAACGAAGAACCTCCCAGAAAGACAGGTATTTGACATACCCTATCCCAAACAGTTCGATCCCCCTTTTCGGGCACTGGCGTCGGTTAAAATAATTAGAATCCTTGCTATGTACTCATTGAAAATCTCATCGTCACCGTGCTGAAGAAAGGCAATGTCTGTGAAACTTAGATTCACGAGTGATGATGGGTGATCAGTTGAGCAGTTTCTTGCTGTCATTTTTAAAACAGGTATGTCTACCTTTAACTCCGTGGACACGATGTCTTTTGAACGAATTAAATAAATTAATGAAATTAGGTACTATTTTTCAATCTGTAATCGTCAGATGCCTACTGATTTTCAGAAATTGGACCGAAAAGAATTATTTCATTATATATGTCATATTCCTATTTATTTTAAGGAGTTAGAATATAGAAAAATGGGAAATAGCTCATTTATGATTTCATACACAGAAACATTATCTCAGAAAGTGGCGATTGCTTTAAAAATACTCAAAATGCGTAAATCTGCTAAAAAATCGATTTTGAATTTTTAATACTGTCACATTACTTGGCCTCGCACTATTATCTCATATTCATGAAAAATAAAAAAGATAAGTTTTGTTGGGAAACACAATTACATAAGTGTTTCATAATTTTTAGCCCTTGAATTTCCTCCTTCCTTTTTTTTTTTGCTTTAGAATCCTACATTCTTAAAGAAGTTCTACAAAATATAATAAAAAATCTACTATAATTTGATTAGAGATAAAATAAAACCATCTGCGCTTTTTGCTGCGATTTGCGTACATAATTGAATTTATAATGCAATCAAAAGCGTAATTGTGATCTGTGTTCTGATGATAATTCGTTCAATATGTAATTCCTATTTGTCCAATAATGATAAAAAGTGATTACCGTGAAATATATTTTCAATATTTGTATAAGGAAATGTATTTTCAGAAGGGAATTAACATAATGAACTCCGTTTTAGAAAAGATAGGTTTATCATATGATCAAGGCAGTCCCGAGTTTCAAGACAGTCAGTTTAACCAAGTCCAGAGTTTCAATAATTAAGATGGCGCTGGGGTAAGATAAGAAGCCCTGTATTGTATATATTTCTATAGCAAAAGGCCTAAAATATTTATTCAGTTTGTCAATTTTGTAAGAATAAATTTTTAGCTCAATGCAAATTAGAACTAAAGCAATAAAGAATATTCTTACATATTCAAAATTATTTTATCTTTCAATTTATTTTTATCTCTATATTTTGTACTCTGTCCTACAACTATGAAACAATACTGACTAATTATACTCATAATTAAAGAACTCTTAATTTAAAAATAATTAAAAATGCATATACTGAATACTACGCTTTTCTGTTGTGTCAAATAACAATAGCAACAACTTCACTAACACTAGTGACACCTAAATATAATTCTCAAAGCATTATGACATTTTCAAGCATTTCATCCATATGATTTTTATCTCCTTCTTTCTAACTCCATGGGCGCAAGCCTCTTAAAATAAATTTATCTTAGCCATAGCTTTTTTTGTTTGAATCCAAATAATAATCCTTTGTATACAGGATGCCTGGTGAAGTTGTAAGTAGACTAAATAAGTTTTGAACTATGGTAGCTAATGAAAGTGATATATTGGCATATACAAGTAACTAAGCACTACTAGATGAAACTAATGGTAGCGCCCCTAGCGGCAGAATTTGGAAGTTAGTACTCCTATCTAGGAAACAATGCGAGATGCAGAAAAATGTTAATTAGAAAGTTTTTGATCTTTATAGAAGTAATAAAAAATGTCATTTTTCAGAAACAAATGGTGGAAATACAACGCTTTAGACATTCCTGAGAGTATCATATGCAAATGATGGCTATGACGCGCAAAACAACTGCTTCAGATAAAATATGTGAGACAATTCGCAAACGACCATCTATCAATAGAGGTGAGTACTTTGATGTGTATTTTGTCAAAAAAAATCATGACAGCCTAAAAAACCATATCAGCGTTGTTCGGTTCCTAAATAAGCGCCTTACTACTCAATCTGAAATACAAATAATAGAGCCATTTGATTATTAGTATGCATGACTAAAGTGTATATATGTGCATTTTTACTGCATAATAAGTTTATAATTTTGTGCATTGTTAGTACTAAACCAGATTTTAGGTTCGGAATGGCATTCTTGGGGAAAATAGGCAGAACACGACTTTCCCTATGTAACACCATAAATTTACTATTTTCATAGTAATAAAATGATGTACAAAGCACTATACCTTTAACGTTAAATAATCCATTTGGCGCTTTTCCGTCTGACAACATGTAAAATTATATTAAAGTTCCCAATTAATTTATATTTCATACACATCTAAATAGACAGTTATCAATAATGATAGCATCAACAATAAGCAATAAAGTCCATATATTAAATTATTTTAATAATTAATTCATAAATTTGGCGTCATTTTTGTTAACTTAGAGTCACTTTTGCAGCTTGACAGATATTTCCATCAATTTGGGGCGAAATATCGCAAAGTTGGTGATATTTTGCTAATTCCGCTGACTCTAATTAATTACTCTACTAATTAACTAATATATCTCTACTAATTAACTAGTTCCGCTGTCGATATTCAGTTGTCTCCAAGTTTGCAAAATTTATCACCAAACTTCACAGGCAAGCGAAGAGAAGAGCACTCCTAATATATAAATAACAGTTTGCGCATTGTTAGGCGTCACAATACAAAAGTATTACACAAAGTATATTCTGGGCCAACGGCCGTACCGTGCTGAAAAAATCCGGTTCTCGTTAGATCACCGAAGTCAAGCAGCATCGGGCGCGGTTAGTACTTGGTGGGTGACCACCTCGGAACACCGCGTGCTGTTGGCCATCTCGGGTGCGGTATCCCCGTGGTTTGCGCGCTAGCTTTGCACGCTACCACAAATGCCGCCGTGTTCATGCGGAGTACGATCACGTTAAACATGTGGGTCCGTAAGTCCTTCCGAGAGGTTGGTGGTAGGGGAAGGAGGGTACGGTCCCTGTGGATGCCTCCCCCACTGGGTTCCGGTCTAAATTGGGTGGCACTTCCCGGCCGTCCATACAGTTACCTTACACCTTTCTGGTAGGTCGGACGGTCTGGGTCTCAACAACAACAACAAAGTATATTCTCTCTTGAATGGCACGAACTAGATACACGAGAATGGTGCAAGCAAATTTATCGCTTAATATTAGATATGAAAAGTGAACATATTTCACAATAGTTAATACCTTTTTAATTTTGTGAGTTTTTGATACGTTTATTTGAAAAGTGTAATACCTCAAGAACGGTTCAAGCTAGAGTTCTAAAGTTTGTGTCAATTACTTCCTAATAAAAATGTACATAAAAATTAATCATTTACGTAACATTATTGAAGATTCCGACTTTTTAAAGATTTTTGCTCAAAATTTCATTTGAAAATTTGGGGGTTCGATTGCGTTTAAAATCAATAGACTTCCAGTATCTACTGATTATAATTTTTGTACCAAATTTCGTTCAAAGCGCTCCATTTGTTCGTGAGATATCATCTCCACAGTCTCCGGACACACACACTCACACACACACACACAGACATCACCTCAAAACCGTTTGATTCGAGTTCAGGTGTTCTTCCATCGAAAACTCGAATTTGAATTCTCGATCCTGTCACACTACATTGCAAAGTCCACTTCGACTATAAAAGCTTACAATTTCGTCCCAGTAGCTCAACGATAGAGCGTCGGTTGGCCAGTTCGGAGATCTAAGGTTCGATTCTCAATTGGGCATCAAGGTTCTTTACAATAGCGCCCGAACAATTCAACCCTGTAGGGTAATGCAAAGATGTTGGAGGTCAGAAAGTGACCCTAGTACGATTAGCACTGATTCAATGATTTCTGGAAGATTAACCGTTGATTTTAAATTGAGAGGATAACGACCATGAAGGATAATAACCTGGGTAAAAATAGTAGTAGCAAGGAGGCTAACCTGAGGTAAAAATAGCAGGAAGTAGACAGCCAGATTGTCAGTTACCCACTAATCTGACATTAGAGGATGGAGAATGCAGCTTCCACTTCGACTATAAGAGCTTGCAATTTCGTCGAAATAACTCAACGGTAGAGCTTCGGCGGGCCAGTTCGAAGATCCAGGGTTCGATTCCTGTTTGGGACAGCAAGGATCTTTACAACTTTCTCTATATATTATACTATATATATAGGAAAATTAAAAAGATAAACTTCCGAATCACAACGGAATAAAGCTGCCAAGCACTCCCAGAAAACAAGATATTTGAAAGGATGATTTTGGGGCCTGAGGAGTACGAGGAGAGGTTTGTGAAAGAGATAGTAGGCAAAATCGTAGATGGTTTACGGGTTCAGCTGATAAGAAAAACCAAAGTTAAATATTGAATTCCCAATTCACCTTTGGAAAAGCCGAAACTGCCAAGTTTAGTTGAGGACAGGGTTGTATCTGGGGCCATTGATAAAAGCTTAAATGGCGCTAAAATGGAATCTTCCGCAGATCTGTAGAAGCCCGTAGTTAAACGAAAAGTGATTGGCGGTAGCTAAAGAACCAGCTATGGGGACGTGAATAGGTAAGGATAGGTAATCTGACCAATAAAATGAATCGATAGAAAAGGAAAAAAGCGCCACAATTGTGTATAGTACTCCGAAGTATGTAATAATGAAATAGGAAAAGTAGTTTGACATGGAATTGTTAAGTGGCATTCTAAATGAATATGGATATTATCTGTATATATTAGTATTTTTCTATTATGTATTTAATTATGAAATTATTTTAAGTGTCATAAATAACTTATGTTTTGGGTAGCAAAATAATGTTATGTGTATTTTGAGTAATTTGAACAGGAGTAAAATAGATAATTTGGTATGTTTGAGTATTTATTTTAACTATTCGGAATAAATAGTGGATGAGTAGCCAGCAATTATTATGCAACATTTAATTAATTAAATAATATTTAGATTCATAGTTTTGTGTGATCCGGTAATTGCGAGCGTTAAGTCCTATGAATAACTAAGATCTGGTATTTTCAGTAAATGACACTTGCGTTTTAAATAGCAGGTGGAGAAAAACATGTTTAATTTTCGGGTTGCTATTTTTAAACTCATACATGAGATATACAAGGCATGTTTGCCGATCTGGGGACATAAACATAAACACACACTAGGCTGCTGTTCGGAAGCAAGATTCTGAAGAGTCTATATGACCGATTTTGAGTTCGACAGTAACAGACAGTTATGTATTTATCTGTTGCACATTCACCGAAGTCTAGACCTGGAACGAGCCAGTATTTAAGACAGTCAGCGGACAGTAGTGAATGGAATGGATGGTCCAAGGTATTCAGCATATTCCACTAAAAGTAGTGTAGGAATGACCCAGTGTCTAAGACGATGCCGGAGAACACTACAGTGAGAGTACGCCGATGTTCCAAAGATGACAGGTCCTCGCTTGGTGTCATCGTGAAATCACAAGTTATCTAGTGAGTCGCGCACTCACAGCTAGATAATTAGGAATTTTCAGAAACCTGACAAACACTACGACTCTATATCTAGATGGATTTGCATCAGAGAGAAGCGAATCCGTGGGGAGGATGCAGAGCCACCACACCCCTCAGTCCCGTGATCATCTGTTACCTTTTCAAAAACCATCCTACAAAGCGAAACCGCGAGAATGAGTTATGAGATTTTTAGGGTCCATATTGAATCGTTACATCTTATAGGGCCACCTCCACTATAGAGGGTGCCAGTTGAAGTCTTGCGCTGAGCACCGGATTTGGTGATGCAGAGGAAAGTGCCCATATATATCTGTTCCCATAAGCCTATGCCCTTCGAAGAGCAATTTATAATAATAGCTCTTTATTTATGTCTGCATCTGGTGGGGCGAGAAGGAGAGGAGAAGAGAAGAAGGGGATGCTATCTGTTGAATACAAGACAGTCGGTTCTGGGAGGTCATCTGTAGATGCTAAGCAGTTGTTGCTCTGGCGCAAATCCTTGTGAAACATTTGTAATTTAATTGTAAAGATATGTGTGTTGTGCCGTGAAATGAAAACGTTTATGAGACAAAAATAGTAGTGATCGAATTAATGCTTGTAAATGTGTCCAAAACGAACCAAAATGCAACATTAAGACCAAGACGCCTTACATTTCTTACGACTAAAAATCCGTTTCTTCACACAGCTGGTAATATAGTTATCCCAAAACTAGTATTAAGATCCTAAATTGAGAACGCCCCCTGTAGGTGGATTTTATGTTGATGAACTTGGTCGTTGCAGCCTTGATTATAGCATCAGCCAAATTTCAAGGGCGATAGAACTGAAATCGTTGGATCCTATAGAGGTTTACAAAATTGCCACATAATAAGTTTTTTTACTGCTATTGCAGATATCGACTATTCCATGCTGATAAACATACAAGCCAATTCTAAATACTAAAAGGTGATCTAAAAACACGTATGTTTCGAAAAAGTTTTAAATATTCTCTGAATTATGTCCTATAAAAGTGAACTAATCAAATCTTTAATTTTGATGAGATAATAGCTAAATTTATTAATCAAATGAATATTACAAATCATAGAAAAAATCATATTTTTTTTTCAAATATTTGGATTTATAAGTTTGAATGTCATCTTAATTTTTTCAATCTTACTATTTCTGAGAGCTTTTATTACTTCCAAAGAAACGAGAAGAATAATTAAAAAGATCTATTAGATGCATTTATTTGAATATCATTTTATATTCTTAGTGAATAAAAATCATATTACTTTCAAATAAACCATGTAAAAATAAATTACAAAAATCATCAATTTCATTTATTTAAATAATTCCAGTTTTTTAAATATTAAAAAAAATTATTCCGAAATAAAACCAACAAAAAAAGTTTTAAAGGATTTTTTTTTTACTTTTTTCATATCGCTTTCAAAACTGTGTCTGTCTGTGTACGTATGTGTGTGTGTGTGTGTGTGTGTGTGTGTGTGTGTGTGTGTGTGTGTGTGTGTGTGTGCGTTTGTGTGTGTGTGTGTGTGCATACGTGCGAGAGAGTTAAGAAAATGTTAAATGTTACATACTTTCCATAATTAGACGATAAACTACTTAAGGTTTTCATTGCATTATTTTCTATGGAAAAAGAAGGAATTTCCTAAATCCCTAAAATATGATAGTATAGTTGTGATAGTATAGTTGTGATAGTATAGTTGGCATTTTGAAGCAAGTTTGAACTTGGAACACGCTGTATATACGGACAAAAATCCGAAATTTGAATTCAATTCATCGATGTGACTGATAAGTTGTTCTATGTGTGTGCATGGAGGGGGTGGGGGTAAAATGTTTGACAATAATATAAAAATTTATTTCTTATAAATATATAAAAATTTTCTTTTTGTATTACATTTTGATTCCAAGTAAGTGGGCCAAAACAATATGGAATAGAATATATGAGAAAATCGAGTGGAGACTCACACTTTAAAATTTTAAAGTAGAAATGCACAATATTTTACTTTCGAACATGCTAAACAGAAATAAAAATTTATAAAGTCTCAAATTAATATTCATTCCACCGCAATTGTGAAAGCACCTATGACATTACATCTATCTCCTAAATTCCTTTCCAAATCTAATCTAATTATGCATTTAGAAGATTTTATTTTCCGAAAATACCACTGCATTCTATTTATTTATCCTTTTTCTCCGTATTTTCATTTTACAACAGGGAAATGATAGTAAAAGAAATTATTTTCGATACTCCATCATCTAGGAGGAAATCAAAAAGAAATATTTGCTCAAAGAAGCTTGCGAGCAAATCAAACAACGCCAAAGGAATATGTTGAGTTCCAAAGCTAATTATCAGAAAGGGAACTTCATAAGGACATTACAAAAGTGTCTCTATTGCTAGATTTTTTTCGTTTATAGAATAATTCTTATTTACTTAAAGATGGACTGCAAAAGATAATACGAATATACTGTAATTTAATAAGAAAAGAATGGTTTTTTTACAAAGATATAATAGAATTTATCATGTAAAAAAGCTGCACATTTTAATCGTCTTTGAAGTTAACCTTTTGCTTACGGATAAAAATTCAATATCTTGGAAGGAATATAAGAATCTATTATAATATAACATTTCTCTTTTCGTCCGTCCGTGACGTTTAGCAAAAAATTTGACAGGATGTAACCATATTGCTAAAAATGAAGCCAGATGGGAAGTAATATTTTGCTAATTTTGAATTCCGGCATACATTCTAGTTTGATACAATAGCATTATTACCGAATGGCTAATAAAACTGCTCAAGAATGATACAATACACAACCCTTACATGAACAGAAATCCAGTGCAGAGTATTTTTAAAAAACTCCCAATTAGTACTCAGATGGAATACGCATTTGAATTCCACAAAGAATATGACCGCGTACATTGAGAAGCTTGGCAGATGCATTTTTGACATACACTACTCGGCACAGAAAATGCAACACCATGAAAGAGCGAATAGAGTATGATGTTAAAGGACAGACAGACAAAGATGGCATATAAAAATAAGTTATGCCAATTTCAGAAGGGTAATGCAATACACTAATGGCATAGACAGGGTGATCAGTAGGACCAACTATTGCTGCGGTTCTAGTAACAACCATTTGAGAAACAGATGCAATGAGCGTGCGGATAGTTTTCTGAGGGACAGTTGACCATATACCTTCAACCATCCTCCACAGGTCGTCCTCTGTTTGAGGAGGGCACAGGTCAGTCAAACGACGGCCAATCACGTCCTATACATGCTCGATGCGTGAGAGATCTGGAGACAGCAGAAGCCAAGAAATCAACTTGATACCTTGCAAGGCTTGTCTGCTGATGATTGCCCTGTACAGTGGATCATTGTCTTGTTGGAACACAGCATCTTACAAACGCTAAAAGTAGGGAAGAGCAACCGTCCGCAGCAAACGTCCTGCCATCATTGTTCTTCTGATACGTATCAGATTTGATCGGCTATCGAAGACGATGGCACACCAAACCATGATGCCGCGTTGTCAAGCAGTATACGTTCGTCGCAGCAAAATTAGATCTGTTTCCACATCGCCTCCAAACTCTCTCATTGCAACTGTCATTCGACAAAAAAACCAAGACTCGTCGCGGAACACTATCCTGTCTCATTCAATCGTCCAAGAGGCTCTGGCCCGACACCATTGCAATCTCTTAATACGATGTCTTTTCGTCACTGGCATTCTTAGTAGAGATCGGGTTGGCGGTTTCAGCCAATCGTCAAGAAGCTGTTCTCGCTGATATTGGAACATCCAATGCACCCTGCAAATTCTGTAGAATGTCAACAATCGTCGCTTGTGGGGGCGTCACAGCATACCTTCGAATGAGTCGATCAGCGCGTGCTGAAATACGTACGGATGAGCCTGTACCACTGCGACGATCCACATGCCCTTCTTCAATCCATCTTCTCCAAATCCTTTGCACGGTGCACGCATCTACGCATGCTTCAACAGCGATACACCGGTACGACCACCCAGCAGTACGTAGGTCTCAAATAAATCCCCTCGCACGATCGTCCAAATGCTGAAACGAATTTCGGCGCCATCATACAGGCATCTCTTCAACAACACCTGCCTTCTGAAATGAAAACCAGCTCGAAATATGAGTTTTATAAGCAACAGACAGTAACAACTGTTGCCTCATCTGCCGTTTCTATCCCTTTATCCCGCGCTCTAATTATGCGACCTACTTACAATTCAGATAATTTGCATGCATCGGCCAGCTGCATTTGTCTCGCAATTTGCATAATTATTTGGCCACAGTTTCATGGTGTTGCATTTTCTATATGAGGTAGCAGTGGCGGCCATTGGGGGGGCCGCGTGTACGCGCGACACCATTGAGTAAACACCCCAAATCATTTTTTTAGTTATACAGATTTATTACAATTTCTATTGAAAAAATCTGAATTTTTGGTTCAATTAAATCGAGAATTATTAAAAATAAGTTATGAAAATGCCACTAGATGGCAGCACTACACCTTTCTTCGGAGAAAGTCGACTCACGAAAGCTATATTGCACAGAATTTTCAACACATAGGGGAAAATACAGGGATATTTTTAAAGCCGCGTCCCTAAAATCGGCATCTCCTGAGTGAAAGAATGGTATATTAGCAATATTAGAAATTTGGCGTGAAAAAAAACCAGACATTGCAGATTTACTAGTAGATTATGTCGCGGGACTGAGCGCGCCCCCAGCCAAAAAGAAACAGAAGAGTAGAAAAACACGAAGAGGGACTTCTCAAATTGGCTCAGTTTCGCTAATTTGGCTTCAATTTTCTACATTTAAGAATGTGTTTGTTCTTATTCTCGTCTTTGTTATAAATTTGGAAGTTTAAATAAACATTTGAACAAATGAGAGAATTAAGTGTACGTGTGTGGTGATAGGAAGGGGGGGTGTTATGATATTTTAGGGGTTTCTGGCCATCGTGAATAAAGTGCCTTGTTTAGAACACTCAGTTTGAGGGATCGCTTGTCCCACCCAGCTGTCTCAATTATTGAAGTTGTTTCGCATTTCGTCATTTCTGATGTAGTTTGTCTGTTGTTCTGTTCTTCCGGAGGGGATTTATTTCTATGCTCTGGTTGATCTGCTGGCGACGAATTTCCATATGTTTAACTTCAAAATAATTCTTTAAACGTCACGAGTTTCCAATTTTTGGCACACTGTGACACATAGGCTATTTTTAGTGACACTTTCATAAATGTGTTGTTTCGGACATTTAGTTTGAGTTGACTTACCCAGCTGTCTTACTTTTTCAGCTATTTAACATTAAAAAATGCCAAAAAATTAAAGAAATTCTAAGTATTTGTTAAAAAACTTAAAAATTAAATTTTCAACATGATCCTTTTATCTGACGTCGTTTTTCTGGAAATTTTGGCCCGACCGCTGGCGACTATATTGGTAGCCCCCAAATTGGCTCTAGACTTATAATATTGGCCCTAGTCTTATATTTAAATTGAAGTAGCCCCCAAATTTCTTATCTCGCCTTCTAATTCAGCGAGTTTGATTCTAATCATGGTTATAGTCTCTGCACCATCTGTACGTGTCACCTGAATATATATTTTGTGCCAAGCCCCTGGACGTAACTTTTAGCTTAGCTCCCTCAATTTTACATCTCGTTTCCTAACTGAGAGATTTTGGTTCTGCTAGTGGCTATAGCCTCTGCACCATTTGTACATGTCACCTGGATATGCATCTTTGTGAGAAATCCCTGAGATTAACTTTTACTTCAGTTACGCTCCCCCCCCCCCCTCCAATTTCCCATCTCACCTCTTAATTGAGCGATTTTGATTTTACTGATGGCTATAGTCTCTGCACCATTAGCGCATGTCACCTGGATCTGCATCTTTATAGTGAAAAATCTTTGAGCGTAACTTTTACTTCAAATAGCACCCCCCACACACACACACACACACACTTATCCATCTCGACTCCTAATAAAGCTATTTTGATTCAGATGGTGGCTATAGTCTCTGACCCACATGTACATATTAACTTGATATACATATTTGATGGATATAATATACATACGTTTTTTGCGTCATTTCAATTTCTAATTGAGCGATTTTGATTCTGCTGATGACTATATAGTTTGAGCAACATTTGTACATTTCAATCGGATACACATATTTTTGTGTCAACCCCTGGGTATAACTTTTAGTTTAACTAGTCCCCAGAATTTTACATATCTGCTTCTAATTGAGCGATTTTGGTTCGGCCTATCGCTGTAGTGAGTTTCTCTATCATTTGTACATGTCACCTGGATATGCAACTTTAATATGGCAAATCTCCGAGCGTAACTCTTACTTTGGTTACCCCTCCCCCCCCCCCCCCCCAATTTTCTATCTCGCCTCCTAATCCACCGATTTTGATTTTACGGGTGGCTATAGTGTCTGAACCATCAGTACGTATCGCCAGAATATGCATATTTTTAGTCAACTCCCTGGGCATAACTTTTAGTTTAACTAGCCCCTACAATTTCACTTAAATTAGGACTATGTAATGTTTTTCACTAGGAAAGATACGTTCCATGTGTCCAGGCCTTTTATGAACGAGCGAGCAGGTGGGAGGTACGTTATTATACTTAATACATCCGTCGTTTATATTTTTAATACTCCCGTTGCTATGCCCAAAATACGTATATGTATATACATATTCTTTATACATATATATATAATATATATATAATATATATAATATATATATATAAGTAATATATATATATATATATATATATATGTATATATATATATTACTAACATATATATAGGCATAAATACATAGATGAGCGCCCCCCTCTACATGTCGCTCACGAGCCGCGACTGTGAGGTAGTGTATGTGAGAAAATTCGCAAACGACCATCTGTCAACAGAGGTGTCTACTTTGATGCGTATCGTGTGAAATAAAACCATGACAGACTATTCTAATGAAGATTAGTGCGATACTAGAACGAATTACCAGCGTTGTTCGGTTCCTAAACAAGCGCCAGTTACTCAATTTGAAATATAAACAATAGAGCCATTTGATTATTAGTGTGCATGACTAAAGTTAATATATATGCACTAGCAGCATACCCGTTCTTCGTACGGAAAATATAATATAAAGAAACTTATAATTCGCAATCATGTGCAAATTCTGCTAAAATATTAAATTTGTTGCTCCTAAAGAGAAGTTTAAGAATATCTGTTCTCACTATGCAAAATTATCTTCACGGACAGATCTGAAGAATAAAACATCCTGGCCCCTTTTGTAAGCAAATTTACAAAAAAAAAGGAATTGCATCAATATATGCAACCCCGTACTACTTATATTGTCGCAGATTAGAAAATATGCCAGTGTGTTAGTAGAAGATTGCCCGTATTACAATATGAGTCTCAAAAATATTTGCCAAAGTGAAAGAGATGACGTAATAAATTGAAAATATCAATAATCCCCATAATCTTTATACCAGAAGGTCGTAATCAATTCCAATATATGCCAATATATATCAAAATATATGCCAATATACCTGTACTACTTATATTCTCGTAGATTAGAAGATATATCCGTGCATTTGTAGAAGATTACTCGTACAACGTACTATATATGAGTTTCAACACTTTTCGTCATAAATAAACAATGGCATAATAACTTGAAAATATCAATAATCCCTGAATCAACAGTCCCCTAAAATATCAATGATAATAATGTTTAAACCTGAAGACCGAAATTGATATTATCCAGTCAAAAATGCAATGTCAATGAGATATATTTTATATACATATCTTTATTATTCAAATCTGAAAAGATTTAATAAAAATCGTATGGCACATAACACATTGGATCCGTTGCTAAGCGACATGATATCATTTGCTTCAAATAAATTGATGGAAATCATATCGTCTGAAAAATGCTATCTCCATGGAATGTTTGGCGACATTTTCGTCAATTTAGCGATAACTTTATTTAGCCAAATTAGCCAAATTTATCGCCAAGTGAGACTGTCGAACTGATATTCCCATTTTGCGACAAATTGACGAAATATCATCACAATACTATCCCCTAACAAAACACAATTAATTTCATTTATTAAGCGCAATTTATCAATTCCATGATAATTTTATGGATTTACAAATATTTTTATCAATTTGGTGGTATTAAAAAAATTCGTTAAATGTGTTACTAAGTAGGATGGATGGATTGATCGACAAATGCTTCCGAAACATCATTTCAGTACTCTATTCTAAAAAAAACAAATTTCATTTCATTGATTTGCATCATTTTTATCAATTTGGAGACATTTCCGCTAATTTGATAAAGTTTAAGAAAAGATACTAAGTTAGCGATATTCCGCCAAATTCGTAGCTCTGAATTTGCAGATCTGAGGAATAAAATATCCTGATCCCGTTTGTATGTACTAAATAAAAACGCTAAAATTGTATAAGATACACTCGCTCTACTCTTTTTCTGTTTCAACAATCGGCTAAATGAATTTATTGGGTAAACACAATATATGAGTTTATTAGCTAAACACAATACATGAGCTTGAAACCTGTTTGCAAAAATAAATGAAAGTGATGTACGCCGTCCGCAATTTATATAATTAAAAGAACAATCAAACCGTTCATTTATAAAATATATTTTTACATCCGTTTATTTATTATTCAAATAGAAAAAATAATAATAAATATTAACAACACATTTAATTTCATTCCGTTGCCGAGCAACATGATATAAGATAGAATCTTCAACATAAAATGCGAAATTAAATAACCATTTTGATTTCTTTATACTTTTCATTGTTGAGTAAAAGCTTGTGAAAGATAACCCATGGAGGTAGATTTTTCCTTTTAAATTCATGTTTTAAACGATTCATGTTTTCCGATAGTGACTAATTAATGCAAAAATCCTGCACCAAACTTGGGAATAAAGTTTTATTTCATTTTGACGTTTTAAACAAACGATTTTCATCCTTTCCGCTTGGATAAACCACGGAGTTGGAGAGTAGAACTCTTAGGAAAAAGTTCCGTTTTTCATTAATATCTCGACAACCCCTGGTCTTAGAAACTCGAAACTTGGACTAATTTATGGGGGCTATTTCAAATCTATCCATAAAATTTCATTAAATTCGTTTCAGTCGTTTTTCCGTGATGATGAGACAAACGAAAATTTTGTTTTTTACTAATATCTCGAAAATAACTGCTTGTAGAAACTCAAAACACAGACTAAATTTTAAGTGGGACTATTTCTAGGCTACCCACAAAATTTCATCAAATTCGGTTCAGCCGTTCTCTCGTTATGATGGGACAAACAGACAGACAGACAGATTGAATTATATTTTTGTGAATTGTTGGAACTGAAACAGAATTTGGGTTTGCAATAGCATTATTAGGGGAAAAGAAAGCTGATATAGGCCCGACATGACGTTCCGTATGTAACGCCGTAAATTTACTATATTCACAATGAAAAAATGATGTACAAATCACTATATTTTTAACGTTAAATAATCCATTTGGCGCTTTTCCGGGTGACAACATGTAAAATTATATCGCATTTCCCAATTAACTTATATTTCATACACATCTAAATGGACAATTATCAATAATGATAGCATCTGCAATAAGCAATAAAGTCAATATATTAAATTATTTTAATAATTAATTCAACAATTTGGCGTCATTTTTATTAACTTAGAGTAACATTTGCAACTTGACCGATATTTTCAACAATTTGGAGCGAAATATCGCCAACTTGGCGATATTTTGCTAATTCCGCTGCCTCTAATTAATTACTCTACTCTACTAATTGACTAATATATTTCTACTAATTAACAAGCTTCACAGACAAGCGGAGAGACTCATACTCCTTATATATAAATGACAGTTTGCGAAATGTTAGGCGTCAGAATACAAAACAATTACAAAATATATTCTCTCGTCAATGGAATGAACTAGATCTACAAGAAGGGTGTTAACAAATTTATTGAATAATATTACATATGAAAATTGAAAATATTTCACAGTTATAACGTTTTCAGTTTTGTGATTTTTTGATACATTTATTTGAAAAGTGCAATATCTCAATAACGGTTCTTGCCAGCGTTCTAAAGTTTGTGTCAATTATTTCCTAATCAAATTTACATAAAAAATGATTATTTAAATAACATTATTGAAGATTCTGACTTTTTAATGATTTTTTCGAAATTCCATTTGAACATTTGGAGGTTCGATTGCGTTTAAAATCAATAGACATTCAGTATCTACTAATTATAATTTTCGTACCAAATTTCGTTCGAAACGCACCATTCGTTCGTGAGATATCATTTCCACAGTCAATGAACACACACACTTACACACACAGACATCACCTCAAAAAGTTCGATTCGAGTTCAAGGATGCATATAACGTGCTTTTCAGTCGAAAACTCGAATTTGAATTCTCTATCCTGTTACAAAACTTTGCAGAATCCACTTCGACTAAAAGAGCTTGCAATTTCGTCCCAGTAGCTCAACGGTAGAGCATCGGATGGCCAGCTCTGAGATCCAGGGTTTGATTCCCGGTTGGGACATCAAGGTTCTTTACAATGTCGCCCGAACAATTCAACCCTGTAGGTTAAAGCAAAGATGTCGGAGGTCTGAAAGTGACCCTAGTACGACTAGCACGGATTCAGTGAACTGTGGAAGATTCAGCGTCGATTTCAAATTGAGAGGAGAACGACCACGAAGGATGATAACCTGGATAAAAATAGCAGAAGGTAGTCATTCAGATTATTAGCTACCCGCCAATCTGATATTAGAGGGTGGAGAATACAAAGTCCACCTTGACTATAAGAGCTTACAATTTCGTCCCAGTAGCTCAACCGTAAAGCATCGACTGGCAAGTTCGGAGATCCAGGGTGCCATTCCCGGTTTGGACAGCAAAATTCTTTACATCTTTTAATATACGTTATACTATGTAAGTGGTTCAAAAGTAAGGTAACAAGAGCTATCACTGGTTCACAAATTCGGCGTGCGAATTATTTGCATTGAAAAGGAAAGGTGGTGTGTTGTTGCACGACAACGCCCAACCACATACGGCCTCGCTTACATGTAATTTGGTACAGCGTTTCCGATGGAGCGTACTGTAACACCCATCCTACAGCCTGGATATCGCACCAAGCAATGTTCATGTCTTCGGACCTTTAAAGAAGCACCTGGAAGGTCGCCATTTCTCAACCGATACCGAAGTTCAGGAAGACGTCGTTGAGTGGCTCTGCGACCTGGACTCTGATTTCTTCTATGCCGGTTGCGATAGATTGGTTTACTGATGGAACAAATGCTTCGACAACTATCGTGACTACGTGGAAAAATAATGTGCACCAGTGCCTTGCTAACTTTGTGTATCTCTTTGATTTCGTGAATAAACCTTTTCATTCACAGGACTTGTTACCTTACTTTTTGAACCACCCTAGTATATATATATAGGAAAAGTAAAAATATAAGCTTTTAGCCTATTTCACTACGGAATAAAACTGCCAAGCACTTCCAGAAAACAAGATGTTTGAAAAGGATGAATTTGGGGCCTGAGGAGTGCGAGGAGAGGTTTGTGAAAGAGATGGTAGCCAAAATCGTAGACGTTTTAGGGGCCAGCTGATAAGAAAAATGAAAGCTAAATATTGAATTCCCAATTCACCTGAGGAAAAGCCGAAACTGCCAAGTTCAGTTGAGGACAGGGTTGTATCTGGGGCCATTGATAAAAGCATAAATGGCGCTAAAATGGGACCTTCCGCAAATCTGTAGAAGCCCATCGTTAAACGAAAAGTGATTGGCGGTAGCTAAAGAGTCGGCCATGGGAACGTGAATAGGTAAGGATAGTTAATCTGACTAATAAAATGAATCGATAGAAAAGGAAGTAAAGCACCACAATTTTGTATAGTACTCAGAAGTATGTAAAAATGAAATGGGAAAAGTGGTTTGACATGGAATTGTTAAGTGGCATTCTAACTGAATGTGGATATTACTTGTATATATTAGTAATTTTCTATTATGTATTTAAGGATAAAATTATTTTAAGTGTCATAAATTACTAATGTATTGGATGGCCTACGAATGTCATGTGTATTTTGAGTAATTTGTACAAAATTAAAATAGATGTTTTGGTATGTTTCAGTATTTGCTTTAACTGCTCGGAATAAATAGCGTGTTTAAGTGCCAACAAATACTATGCGTCTTTTGAAATAATCATAAAATATTTAGATTGATAGTTTTGTGTGATCCAGTAACTGCGATCGTTAGTGTTATGAATAACTAAGATCTGGAATTTTCAGTAAATAGCGCTTGTGTTTTAAATAGCAGGTGGAGAAAAACATTTTTAATTTTCGGGTTCCGATTTTTGAGCTCCGGCATGAGAATTCTGCTCTGAAACTGCACTTGACGACTTGAGGACATAAATATGAACATACACTACACTGCTATACTTGAATTCAGAAGCGTTTCTGAAGCGTCTACGTCTACATGACCGTTTTTGAATTCGATAGTAACAGACAGCTATGTATTTATCTATTGCACATTCACCGAAGTCTAGAGTTGGAAGGAGTCAGTATTTAAGACAGTCAGCGGACAGTAGTGAATGGATGTTCCAAGGTATTCAGCATATCCCACTAAAAGTAGTATTGGAATGGCCCGGTGTCTGAGACGATCTCTCCGAACACTACTGAGAAAGTAAGGCAATGTTCTAAAGATGACAGGTCCTCGCTTCGTGTCATCATGATACCACAAATTTTCTAGAGAGTCGCGCACTCACAGCTAGAAAACTAGAAATTCTCAGGAGGCTGAAGAACGCTGGTACTCTATATCTAGATGGATTTGCATCAGAGAGAAATTTATCCGTGCGGAGCATGCAGAACCATCACACCCCTCAGTCCTGTGATCATGTGTTTCCTTTCCAAACCAATTGATCATTACAAGACGAAATCGATAGAGAGCGTTATGAGGTCCTTAAGGGCCATATTGAAGCGTTTCTTCCGATAGTCACCTCCACTATCGAGGGTGCCAGTTGAAGGTTTGTTCAGAGCACCGAATTCAGTGATGCAGAGGAAAGTGCCCATGTATCTCTGTCCCCATATCTCTATGCCCTTTGAGGAACAATTTAAAATAATAGCTCTGATAATAGCTCTTTATTTATGTCTGCATCTGGTGGGGCGAGAAGGAGAGGAGAAGCGAAGAAAAAGATGTTCTCCGTTGGATACAAGACAGTTGGTTTTAGGAGGTCATCTGTAGACGCTGAGCACTTGTTGTCCGTCAAATCATTGTGAAACATTTGTAATTTAATTGTAAGTATCTGTGTGTTGTGCTGTAAATTGAAAACGTTTATAGAGACAAAAATATTAGTGATCGAATTAATGTTTGTGGATGCTTCATGTAATAACCAAAACGATCCACATTGCAGCATTATGACCAAGACGCCTTACATTTCCAACGAATAAAAACTTGTTTCTTCCCGCAGCTAGTGATATAGTTATCCCAAAATTAGTATTAGGATCCTAATTTTGAAAAAGCCCCCTGCAGCTGTGTTCTCTGCCAATTAACTTGATCCTTGCAGCTTTGAGTATAGCCTCAGCCGTATTTCAATAGTGATAAGACTGAAATCGTCGAAAGCGAAAGAATCGGTGTTGGGAAAATTTTACATACTTTTCATGATGAGACGATGAACTATTTAAGATTTTCATTGCATTATTTTCGATGGAAAAAATATATAATCCCCTAATTCCCTGAAATATGATAGTATAGTTATGATAGTACAGTTGACACTTTGAAGTTTAAATTTAGAACACCCTGTATATATGAACAAAAATCCAAAATACACACTAAACAAAAAATATCAACGCACATCGCAAAATAAACCGACAGTAATGAAACATTACATGCAAACACCTTTCGATCGAATATGCAAATAACCAAAAATTCGCAGCCAGTGAATGAATAGTCGGAACTACAGCGCATTGAAACTGAGCACCATGGTGGTGTATATAAGAAGCGAACCTCACTTACAGGAACAAAACGTGCAGTGGATTTTAATTGCGTTTACCTACCTTGATTGTAACAATGCCTCGCCGGCGAATTCGCGACCAGTTCGAGCATATGAAAGAATTTGAAAGAGGGCGTGCGGTCGGACTGCAAGAGGCTGAATGGGCACACCGGCGAATCGTTCGGTATTTGGGTAGGAGCTATGCAGCAATTAGACGATGTTTGCAGGAATGGGTTTGGAATGGCAGATTTCAGTGGCAAGCGGACACCGGACAGCCTAGAGCGGCAAGCGGACACCGGGCAGCCTAGAACGACAACAGAACGGGAAGATGAAGCGATTGTCAGAGCAGCTGTGGCCGCACGAGATTCGTTGTTATCAACCATCCAATGTGTGACAAACACGGAAGTGACCACCCGAACCATTAATAGAAGACTACGGGAGTGGAATCTATACTTCCGTCGCCGATTACGCCGCCTACCACTGACCAATATGCACCGTCAACAGCGATTGCAATGGTGCCAGGCCCGATCATGGTGGAATTGTTCGGATTGAGAACGAATTGTCTCTAGTGATGAGTCCCGTTTCGAACTGAGTCCCTACAACCAGCGCCGACGTGTCTGGAGACAGCCCGGACATCGTCAAGATACTGCTCTTACTGTTACACGCCACACAGCTCGACAACAGGGAGTTTTGGTCTGGGGTGCCATTTAGTTTGATAGCCGGACCCCTTTAATAGTTTTCCGTAACACCATCACAGCACAGCAGTACGTTGCCGACATTTTACGACCCGTTGTATTGCCATTAATTTCGCGACACCCCGGGCTAACTTTTCAGCAAGATAATACCAGGCCACACACGGCCTATCTATTGATTGTCTGCGTGCTTACGACACATTTCCTTGGTCAGCCAGATCCCCAGATCTCTCGCCTACTGAGCACTTTTGGACTCAGATGGGGCGTCGCCGGCAACCATCTCAGGATGTAGACGAATTAGCTCGTCAATTGGAAGCCATTTGGAACGACATCCCTCAGAATACCATCCGGCAACTGTATGCATAAATACCACGTCGGGTAATAGCTTGTATCAAGGCCTGATGTGGACCAACTCCATATTGACATGCTCACTTTGTGTAGATCTTTCAGTGCAATAAATCATCCAATTATTCTGAAATTCTAATCATTTCTTTTTCTGTACATCCACATTACACGTACTAAATTTTGTCTCATTTGGATAATTCTTTCTTGGTGAGCCGATTTTTTTGTCTTAGAGTGTATGTATTCAAATTCCAAGTAAGTGGGCTAAAATAATATGAAATAGAATATATGAGAACATATAGTGGAGTCTCACACTTTAAAATTTTAATGTAGAAATGTACGATATTTTACTTTAGAATAAACTAAACAAAAATACAAATTTATAAAGATTCAAATTAATATGCATTCCACCCCAATTGTAAAAACACCTCCGATATTACTTCTATCTCTTAAATTCCATCTCAAATCTAATCTAATTATGCATTTAGAAGATTTTATTTTCCGAAACTACCACTGCATTCTCTTTATTTATCCTTTTTCTCCGTATTTTCATTTTACCACAGGGAAATGGTAGTAAAAGGAATTATTCTCGATACCCCATCATCTAAGAACAAATCAAAAAAGAAATATTTGCTCAAAGAAGCTTGCGAGCAAACCAAACAACGCCAAAAGAATATTTTGAGTGCCAAAGCTAATTATCAGAAAAAGAACATAAAAAAAATTACAAAAATGTCTCTTTCTAGATATTCTTTTCATTTATAGAGACATTCTTATTTACTTAATGATGGACTATAAAAGATAATACAAATATACTGTAATTTAATAAGAAAAGAATATCTTCTCTTTTATTTTACAGAGATATAATAGACTGTATGATGTAAAAAAGCAGCCCATTCTAATGGCCTTTGAATTTAATTCGCTGAAAAAGTAATCTTATATTATTATAAACTCTGTCAATATATAATTAGTAAAAAAACTTCAAACTTTGCTATCAGAATTAATAGAACTACTTTTTCATTTCATTTGACATGTTGAATGCACGTATAAGAAAATTTTTCAGATTCTAAAATAAAATGGAAATAAATCCACAAAAATATATGTTTAAAAAAATGCATTAAAATCATGCAAAAATTATAAATCTATATATACTAATTGCCAAGTGTCCGTCTGCTGTCTGTCTGTTAGTCTGTCACGCTTTTTAGGCACTTCCCGAAGAGATAGAGACTTGCAATCTGGTACATAGCTCAATCGTTCGATAAAATCCCCTGGAAAAATCGTATTTTCCAAAAATGTTCTGAAGAAAGGGTGCTCCACACTAAAAAAATTCGAAAAGTAAAATGACAGAAAATCATGCTTTGCCATAAGATACAGACTTCAAATTTTGTGTATAGGTAAATCGTTCGAAAGAAAGAAAGTATGCAATTTCAGATTTCCAATATTTTCTACTTAAAGGGGTGCCGCACACCAAAATGTTCGATTTGCCGAATAAATGAGAAACGGCGCCTTTATAATTCGATAGAGGTTTGAAATTTGGTATATGGGCTAATCATTTGATGAAAACACCCAAGACGAATATAATTTTTCAAAAATCTTCGTTTAAGGGGTGTTCCAGAGAAAAACGTTGGAAAAGTGAATTGATAAAAAAATATGATTCGGGATGAGATAGAGATTTCAAATTTGGTGTACTGGTAGATAATTTGAAAGAAAGAAAGTGTACAATTTCAGTTTTACAATATTTTTTACTTTAGGGGGGTACCGCGAACCAAAATGTTCGATTTTCGGAATAAAGGAGAAAGGTCACTTTTAAAACGTAATAGAGGCTTAATATTTGGTATATGGGTAAATCATCTGATAGAAAACCCAAGTCGAATGGAGTTTTTCAAAAATGTATATTTAAGGGAGTGGGTACTCCACACAAAAATATTCGAAAGGTGAAATGATAGAAAAAGTATGCTTCGCGATGAGATAGAGACTTCAAATTTGGTGTGTGGATAAATAGTTGGAAAGGAAGAAAGTGTGCAATTTCAGTTTTTCATTTGTTATTCAGGGGTTGCCGCTAACTAAAATATTCGATTTGACGAACAAATGAGAAACGTCGCCTCCTTTACAATGTGATACAGGCTTGAAATTTAGTATATGGGCTAATCATTTGATAAAAAACTCAAGATGAATATGGTTTTTCAAAAATATTCATTTAAGGGGTTGCTACACAAAAAACGTTCTAAAGGTGACGTGATCGATAAACATGCTTCGCTATAGGATAGAGACTTCAAATTTGATGTGCAGGTAGATAGTTTGAAAGTAAGAAAGTGTGCAATTACAGATTTCCAATATTTGCTACTTTAGGAGGTGCCGCACACCAATATGTTCGATTTTGCTAATAAATGTGACAGGCTTCCTTTTAAATGAGATAGAGGCTTGATATTTAGTATACAGGCCAATCATCTGATAAAAAACCGAAGACGAACAGCGTTTTTCAAAAATGTTGATTTATGGGTGTGTTCCACAGAAGAACATTCGAAAAGTGTAATGATAGAAAAAATATGCTTCGCGATAGGATAGAGACTTAGAATTTGGTGTATAAATAGATATATCGAAAGGAAAAAGTGCGCAATTTAAGTTTTCCAATGTTTTCTTCTTTAGGGGGTTGTGCACACCAAAATATTTGATTTGCCGAATAAATGTGAAACGCAAATTATTCAAAAATTTACATTACTCAGGGATTGCTTATTGCGAGACCGTTGATTTTCAACGGATAATCGGCTAGTAATTTATAAATACAATTTTAAAATTAAGTCATTAAATTTGATTCATCTTGTTGGATATATGTATATCTGAAAGTCTCTAATAATGTCGTAAAAACAGCTGAAAATAACCGATCTGTTCTGATCATTGAACAAGGCATATACGAAGCAAATTGTCTAATGGAAGCAAGTCAGTTATTTTGTCAATAAAACTAAAACCATTAATTATTACTGCGAAAAAATATTACTCAAGGTGCCAAAGATTTAAAAGCATAGCAATAAAGAGGAGGGAAAGCTTGTTTGTCTTCATTTGCTTTTGAATAGGAAAGGGTCAGAAGCAGGACACAAGCAAACTACGATATGCGCTTATCATTAAAATAAAACAAAAATATAAACTCGTATAGAATTTAATTTAAAAACACATCTACCTTACTTCGTCTCTCATTTCATCTACATGAATAAAATTGAAAATCTGTCTATCTGTCTGTCTGTATGTGTATACAGTGCTCGAAAAAAGTATAAGGACAAGCGAAAACTGACCGAATCTAGAAATCTTTTAGACGGAAATGTATGCAAATTTATTAAGTAAAAATATTGATAAAATTAAGTTATTTTTCATGTAAATTAGCTAAATTTTCCAAAAATAAATATGTATAAATTTACTTTATAAATTTTAAACCCATATGATCTTGAAAAAAAGTATAAGGACAACTGTTTTTTCATCTAAAATTATAGTAAAATTTGCATATTTGAAAGCAGAAAATGACCATTTCAAATATAAAGACTGTGTTTCTAAACAAAATTCGCACTTGCCTCATTTCTTCACGATTTTTGTACGATGCCAAAAGGAACTCATCTTGCTGACCTTGAAAAGGGGAAAATTCTTGCTTTTAAAGAATGTGGATTGAGTGGGCATGGAATTTCGAAAAAAATTAAAAGATCTAAAACTGTAGTTTATAATTTTCTAAAAGAACCTGGAATGTATGGAGTGAAAAAACGAACTGGAAGACCAGAAATTCTAACGCATCGACAGAAAAGAATGGTTGTAAGAAGAGCTTGCGAGAAAAAAGAAACTGCAAATGAAGTTAGAAGAAATTTGGGCATACCATGTTCCACACGAACAGTTCTAAATGTTTTGAATATTTGGTATGGAAAGTTAATGTCACGTCCGCCTCTTAAAAAGAAACATAAGGAACGAAGACATGAATTTAAAAAATAAATACATTTCTCTCGATCCAAAATAGATTCATGTAATCTTTTCGGACGAAAAGAAGTTCAATCTTGATGGGCCGGATGGTTTTCGCTATTTTTGGTATAATCTTTGTAAAACCAAAGAAGTTTTTTCCAAACGTCAATACGGGGGAAGTACAGTAATGATTTGGGACGCTTTTGCAGCACATGGAACCACGCCTATAGTCTTTATCAACTACAAAATAAACTCTGACAAATATGTTGATATGTTAGGCGAACATTTGTTACCTGAGGCCCCACTAATTACTTCAGGAGACTATATTTTCCAACAGGACAACTCTTCCATACACGTTTCTAAGAGTACAAAAGTCTGGTTTGAAACTAATTCAGTAAATGTACTTGATTGGCAGGTAAGGAATTTCGATTTCAATCCAATAGAAAATTTAGGGGGCCTTCTAGTCCGAGAAGTTTATAAAAATAGCACACAATATCAGTATAAACAAGATCTTGTGTTAGCCATCAAACAATCTTGGAAGAACATTTCCATAGATACTTTAAAAGAACTTTCAGCATCGATGACCTCTCGGCTTATTCAAGTAATTGAAAAAAAAGGTTGTTTTCTTGATTATTAAGAGAAATGTTAAGTAATTTAGAACATGTTCTTATACTTTTTTCTATATTTTTTAGTGATAATCTTTATACGGTCAACTTTAGTAAGGTTCATATGTGTTGTAATTGTTATTGCATAATTTCATATTAGAGGTCAGAAATATCAAAAATTCATTTTGATAAAGTGAAAATAAAGTATATTATCATTCAATTATACGTTGTCCGTATACTTTTTTCGCGCACTCTATGTTTGTTTGTCTCATCATCAACACGGGAAAACGGCTGAACCGAATCTGGTGAAATTTTGTGGGTAGTCTTGAAATAGCTCCACTTAAAATTTAGTCCACGTTTCGAGTTTCTAAGACTAGGAGTTGTCGAGACATTGATGAAAAATGAAACTTTATTCTAGGAGTTATATTTTCTAACTATCTGGTTCCTCCAAACGAATATGGTTGGATATCGCTGGAAGTTCATTGTGGAAGTTCATTGCGCTTATGAGTCACTTTTGGAAATCGCAGGTTTAATACATGAATTTAAATGGAAACTCTATCACTATAGTTTATTTTTCACAGGCTCTTACTCAACGATGAAAAGTATTAAGAAATCAAAATGGTTATTTAAGTATCAGCATTTTATGTGGAAGATTCGTTATCTTATCATGTTGCTCAGCAACGCAATTAAATCAAATGTGTAAATTTTTGTTATTATTTTTTCGATTTGAATAAGAAATAAATCTTATAAATGGTTTGATTTTTTTTTAATTACATTAATTGTGGACTGCGTTCATCACTTCAATTTATTATGGCAAAGAGTTTTCAAACTTATATATTGTGTTTAGCCAATAAACTCATTTAGACGATTGTTGAAACATAATAAGAGTAGAACGGGTATATCTTCTAATACAATTTTAGTGTTTTCGTTTAGTATATACAAACGGGATCAGGATGTTTTATTCTTCAGATCTGCAAATCCAGATCTACGAATTTGGCGGGATATCGCTTACTTGGCAACTTTTCTTAAGCGTTGCCAAATTGACGTAAATGTCGCCAAATTGATGAAAACGACGCTAAATCAATGAAATTAATTTTGTTTTGTTAGAAGAAAGTACTGAAATGATGTTTCGGTAGCATTTGTCTGTCAGTCCAACCGTCTTACTTAGTAACACAAGTAGTATATGGGGCAGACTCTGGGACACCCAGAGTCTGCTCCATATACTACAAATTCCTATACATTTTCAAAGATTTAGGACAACCTCTGAGACCAAACATGCATAAAATCATTAAAAAATCAAAAATCAAGAGAGTTTTAAGACTCTAAAATTTCATGTTTTTAACTTAAAAAATGAATTATATGAATATTATTGAGACCAAATCTTTGTACATTTACTAGTGCTGCCATCTATAGGCATAATATAAAAAGATAGGCTGCCCAATTATAGGGCATCTTGATATTTATGAGGGGACCGTTAGTCCCCCATACATAGATAAATTACGGTGAAAAAAATTATTTTCAAAGTTTTTTAGAAAATAAAAGGATTTATATGAAAGTCAAGTTTAGATAAAAAACGAATCACAGAATTTATTAATGATTTAACACGATCCTAAAATACGATCGCGTTAGAAAATGATAAAAGAATAAAAAAAGTAAATTTATAGAAGAAAATAAAATATATTATAAAAATGATTAAGCTTTCTCTAATTCATATTCATATTTATCATTAATCATACCTGAATATTTAAATATATATCTTCCTTTATTAATTTCATATATAGATTCATCAGATAGCATACCGTGTTTATTCGCAAGGTAATAATTCATTTCGACATCTTCTACATATAACTTTGCAATTAATGTATCTCCATATTTGGTTTTTATTTTTTTCAATGATATCAGATTATATTCCCCAGGATATAAATCATTTAATTTAAACGTCTTAGGATAACCTCTCAGTCTATTGAACTCTTCCATTTATTAGTAAATATTTTTTATAAATTCATGACCAATAGAATAAATTCTTTGAAATAACATATAAAACTCCTAATCCTTTCAATTTAATATCTTCGTTTTCTTCTTTTTCAATTAATTCAGTCAACCTATGAAAACTTTCTGATAATAGTTTTTTATCATATTTTATATCATACAATACATTACAAAGATAAGTCATATAGTAAATTTCTTCAGAATTTGTAAAATTTAAAGCTCGAATATCACCTAAGCACTCATCCATTTATTAGTAAACATTTTTTAATAACCAAATGGTACAGTATCAAAATTATCTAAAATTCTTCTTTTATCATATCCAAACATGTATCTTTTATTCGTTTTATGCACTTTAATAATTTTATCTTTTTGTATTTGAAACTGATTTATTTCTACATCTATATATTCAGTTTCACCTGTTATAGTTTTCATTCTTTCATCGAAACTAAGCTTAGTTTCACTCTCGTAACTCATCTTAAATCCTTTTACTTTTCCTTTTACAGATCCATCATTAAGAATGTAACCATAATCTTTGCTGGCTCCAGAAATCCATGTAGTTATATAATTATCTTCTCCTAATTCATCTGTCCATTCTCCCAACATACAACCTGTTTTTACTTTATTAGTACCATCATCAATATAAACGATACTATCTGTATCATAATACATTACTTTATCTCCTAATTTATCAAGCATTTTATATAATCTTATTCTAGCAGAACTAGTTGTAAAAGCTGCTATATAAATATTCGTATTAAAATTATTCTGGGTATACTCATCTCTCATCTTATAATCCATTTGTACACAATCATCATTTAAAAATATCATATTCAAATCTTTAATTTCATCATTCAATATAATTCTATAAAAATCTTCCAAATCTATTACATATTCAGTTTGTTTCATATTATTTCTTTGTCCAAACTTACCCCATAAAGAGTTTAAACAGATTTTAGCTATAAATCTCATACCGGGATTTTCTTTTATTTCACCTAATTCAATATCTAATTTTTCTTTAACAATCTTTTTATAATTATTAATGTCTTTTGGTAATTTATCATCTGTTTCTAATTTAATTTTTAAAAACATTTTGACATACTCTTTGAATAGTTTATCTGTTTTCTTTTCAAAATGCCAAACTTCATATATATTTAAAATTTTATATCCTTTTTCTATAGCTAAATTGATTTCATCCGTAGTCCAAGTACCTATAAAACTTCTTTCATCATCTGTATGATTACATAATTTATTTCTTATTTCATAACACTTTTTACATTTTTTCTTTTCATTATGATAGCATTTAAATGTTTTTGAACATGATTTACATAAACTAAATATCAATTTTTCTTCTTTATAAGGTAATACAGGATGATATAATTTTCTAGGAGGAAGTACTTTACACTGTATCATTCCATACCAATTCTCATCATATTTTTCAGGATTATAGATCTTTATAGGATGTCCAATTGGATAATAATCAAAATAATTTACAGTCGGATAGAGTGAACATACATCAATATATCGACCTTTCTCTTTATTTTTCATTTCATATTTTAATTTGGTTGGTTCACATCTACCACCATAGAAGGCATCTCTAGGATTTAAGGGTTCTATAAAATCTCTTTTCCATTCTTTTTTCATATATTTTTTAATTTCTTTATCTTTATCAAAATCACATTCCCATATTTCAATTAACTCATATCCTGCGTCTTTTATCTTATTATTTATCTTTTTTGTTTTTTCATATAAATCAGCCATACATATTTGATTTTGTTTATTTAAAGTAGATTTTCTGTAACAACTATTACATCCATGCCAATGACAACCTTGAAATCGATATACTGTATTATCGTAAAAACCATCTACTTTATAAGTTTTATTGTCTATTTTTATTTTTTTCTCTCTTCCATTTAAAGCATGCTGTATATTTATTTTATGTTTTTGAGATAAATAATCTAACCAAGCAATAGATTTTTTACTGTATTGATCTTGTTTGATGATCTCTTCATCTATAGCTATTGTACCTTCAGATATGAATTTATCTCTAAATATAGCCATACAAACACCTGCTAATGTAACATATTTAAAAGGATCAATATTAGCTATTTCTAAAAATAATCTTCTTAATTCCAAACATCCTTTTCTTAAAATATCTACATCAGACCTACAGTATTTTATAATTTCTTTTCGAAAATCAAAGATTTCATTTTTTACAGATATGTACCATTTATTAAACAATTCTCTATCTTCTAAAGTCATAGTATTATAACCATAATAATATTTATCTGGATATTTTCCAACATAATTTTGATTTTTAATAGTGTTAAACAAATGAGGAAAATATCCTTTTGCTAATTCTGTTAATCCAAACGTTTTAGGGAATTTTCTTAATGGAATCAATGTAAAATTTATAGAATCTATAAATCTTATATTATATTTGTTTGCATGCATATAAATGAGTTTATTTCCTTGATAGATTGTAAAAACTTTAATTTTATTTTTAAAGCAGTATTTAGATATAAATTGAAAGTCAAATCCTTTTCCGTAATGAGCTAATAGGGTATAACCTGCATGTTTCTTATCAAATAACCACTTACAATAGTGGTTTTCATTCTTAAATATGTTTTCTTCTCCATAAAATTCTTGATTTATAATTAAATTAACTTCATGGTTTCCTGTTTCTTGATTCGTTTCAACATCAAAAAACATATATTTTTGTGTAAATCCTGAATATTTACATGCATTACACCAACTATATCTGTCATTACTTTTATAATTACATTTGTTTTTACACATACTACCATCAGGAAATCTTTGACATATATTACACCTTTCTTGAGTAGAACAAATATTTATACATGGACTACCCTTAGCTTTTTTTGTTTTCATATAACATCTATGATTTTTTGAGACCAATTGTCTACAATTTTTACACTCTCTCTCTCCACATTTATGATCTTCAGGTGTTCTTTTATTTCTGTTAATATTTCTCTTACATTTTAAACATTTCCATAGTCTTTCACAAACAGACAATTTATGATTTTCAAAACAGTTTTCACCTTTAAAACTTCGAAAACATTCATTACATTGGATATCATAACCTTCACAATTACTTTCTTTTATAAAACATCTATCACATTTTAATAAACATTTATGCTGATCGCTTCTTTTATAACTCACCTTACAGTAATCACAATAATTGTTTTTTCCTAAAAATCCTGTAACAGATGTAATCACATCAAAGTGATTTCTATTTTTTAAAATGTAAATACAAGTAGTTTTATAAGTGCCATTGTATATTCTTTCATTAAAATTTTCTCTACAAAATATAGTAATTTGAATATTTAAGAATTTTTCAAATATTTTAACATGCTCTAAATTACATATATCTAATGGTATTTCACACATTTCATGTAATTTTTCAGCTAACTTTTTTTGTAATATTCTACCTTTTTTAATATATATAATGTCATTTTTAGTTAATGTTTCATGATTTAATTTTTTACATAAAAGTTCAGGATTTTGAATAGATAGAGCAACTACAATAGATCTAGCTAAACATATATTATCGTTATTTTTAATTTGACAAATACTCTTTTTGTTTATGATATCATCATCTTTGAGAATTTTTAGATGTTTTCCACCGTGTGGTAATTCTATGACATGACAATTGAATGTACATTCTTTAATATCTAATTCTTTGTATTCAATTTTATGTGTTAAAACATCTAAATAGGTATCATAAGCCTCTCTAGTTGACATCATTTTAGGATGAAAAGGTTGACTTAATATAGGATTGTGTACTATAATATCTACTTTTCCTTCTATTTTTCCAATAGCTTTTCTGAATAAATCCTTTAAGATGTTATAATATTGTTCAGGTCTAAGTTCATTGATTTCTACAATTTTATAAATATATCTGTATGTGTTATATTTTTTAATATATTTTTGACTAATTTGAACAATTTCATAATCAGATTTAAATAAATCTTCAAGATTAACTTCTTCTACTATCTTTTCTTTCTTTTTTACCAATACACCATCTTTATATTTCAAACCAAAATAATTAAATATATTATTAAGTTTACGTCTATTTTTAGGTTCATTAATAAATTGTTTCAATTGTTCTGTAAGATCAGGAGTAAATATTTTTTTAAGATTCACTTCTGTTTTAATCTTCTTTTCTACTTTTGGTTTAAATTCCTTATTATCAAATTTCAAATTAAATGAATCAAAAATTTTTTTTATTTTATTACGTTTTTCAGGTTTTTTAATAAATATTTTCTTCTTTTTTTCTAAGTATTTTGATATATCTAGATTTAATAAATCTACTAATACATATTTATATTTGCCCGTTTCTTTTATATATTTAATTAATAATTTAATTAATTCTTCCTTCTTACAGTCTTTAGGTTGTTTAATATTCAATAATTTTACTACTTTTCTAAGTTCATTAATAGTCTTTGACTTCAAACCAAATATATCCTGATTAATAACTGTAAATAATTTTTTAAGATTCACTTCTGTTTTAATCTTTTTTTCTTCTTTTGGTTTAAATTCATTATTATCAAATTTCAAATTAAAAGAATCAAAAACCTTTTTAATTTTATTACGTTTTTGAGGTTTTCTAATAAATATTTTCTTCTTTTTTTCCAAGTATTTTGATATATCTAAATTTAATAAATCTACTAAAACATATTTATATTCTCCAGTTTCTTTTATATATTTAATTAATAATCTAATTAAATCATTCTTCTTACAGTCTTTAGGTTGTTTAATATTCAATTGTTTTACTACTTTTCTAAGTTCATTAATAGTCTTTGTTCTCAGTAGCATGTCCATTTATTAGGAAACATTTTTTGAAATACTTTTCACAACTCGCTTGATATGAAAATTACTTCTCAAATGTCTTTGTTTATGAAGATATGTATACTGTTTTCCACATTCACAGTTATATTTCGTATAACTAATCATAGATTTACAAATTTTACATACACTGTCACGATTAAATTTACCATAATTACGATGTTTATAGAAATCATCTATTGGTTTTATAATCTTACAGTGTGTGCATATTCTTGTCACGTCCATTTATTAGGAAACATTTTTATAAAAGGATTGTAAAAAATCATTCCATATTTTTTCATATTTCTTTTTAACTTTTTGAACCTTTATATTATTTTCAATATTAAAAATATCACAAATCTTTTTCATAAAATAGTAATAGTTAATTGATTTCTCATAATACATAAAATCTAAAAATTTTAAAAACATATCCTCAATTTCTTGAGAAATATTATATTCCCTTCTTAATCGGTTAAAATAACAAACTCTACTATTATATCTTTGTTTTAAACTTTCGTAATCGATAACATAAAAATGTTCTTCTTCTTCTGAATCATAGATTAATTTCATCTTATTATCTTCAAAAACATTCATTTATATATAACTTTTTTTAATCTTTAAACTAATTCAGATGTCCAACTATTAAATTCATCTGGATATCCTAGCCATTTTACATAATACTTATTTCCTTTCTTTTTTATGATTTTTTTCAATTTTATATACATCATCTTTTTTATTATATTTTACCATTTCATTTTCATAAAAAGTTCCTTCAATTTCTTTACTGTTTAAATCTTTTAATCGATAAGTAATTGGATCTGTTTTCAATACTTCAGAAATTATAAAAATCTCTTCAGTGAATGTAGAATCATCTACTTTCCTGAATGTTTTCTTAATTGTAGATATTCTAACACTATCTCCTATCTTAAATTTAGGTTTTTTCATGATCTTTTTAGTATATAAATTTTTATAAACTTGAGATTCATTTTCTCTAGCCTCAACAGGTGTCATTTTTATTGATCTATGATATGAATTGTTATAATTTTTAAGTAATTTGGGTAATACATCAATATATCTTTTAGTATTGTTAGCATGCATATATTTTATAATTTTTTCTCTTATACTTCTATTAAATCTCTCAGCTATTGCAGATTTTATTTCTTTATTTTTAGTTGTAAACCAATGTATATTATTATCTTTAAATAATTTTTGTGTCTGTTTTCCTGTAAATTCAGTACCTTCATCTGTCAAAATGAATTTTGGTATTCTTTCTTTAAAAACTTGTTTAAAACCTTGTACAACTTCTTCAGATGTTTTTCTTTTTATAGGAAAAGCCCAAGCATATTTATTAAAAGCATCTATAACCGTTAACAAATAATTAGTTCCATCATTATATTTGCTATAATTTTTTATAAATAACAAATCAGCGTCAAATTGATTATTACTGTTTGGAACATAAACTCTTCTTCTTTTAAATTTACGAATGACAGGTTTATATCTAGTATATACATCTTGTTCATGTAAAAATTCTTCAACATTAGGTAACCCTGTTTTTCTTTTCAATTCATTAATTCCACAATAACCTGTTTCTGGATTATAATATGTCTCTTTTAAACCCCTAAAAAAGTATTCTTTTTACTTCCACAAATAGTACAGATACCTTTACCAACAGGTTTATTATTTTTAGAAGTAGTTTTATAATAATTTTTAGTTGGGGTTTTATCTTTACACTTGACACAATATATAGAAATACCTAATCCAAAAGTTTTTTTAGCTTTAATAATAGGTTTAATAATTCCTCTATCTAATCTTTCTCGAAATGTTGGATCTTGTATAGCATTTAAATCGTCTATTAATTCTTGATCAGCAACATGTCTCTGTTTTGTATCTTTTGTTTTATTATATTCAATATCATGTTTTTTACATGCTTTATCAACTCTATTTATTCCAGGATCACCTCTTTTTAATCTTTTTTCAAATTTTGTAAATGGACCATAATATTGATATCCTGGTAAATGTAATTCTGGAGGATTTACTTTATCTTGTATCCATCCAACAATATCACCACCTTTCTTTTTACAAACCATTTATTTATTTAGAAATTTATATCCATTCAATTGCATTTGTTTTACGTATTTTTCAACTGGATTAAATTTTAAACTTTTTATGAAATCCTTTTCACGCATATAAATTTCTTCTTCTGTCATATCCTTAGCTTTAAACGAATTAATGAGTTCTTTATAAAAATTATAACAATGTCTATATTCTTCTTTCCTTTCCGCTATTTTTAATGCCAGATCTATGGCTTCTACTATACCAACTGATAAACTTAAAAAAGCAAGCGGTAGAAAGGCTATTGCTGATAAACCCGTTCCACTTAGAATAACCTTACTTAATGATAATGAAATACTTATCTTTTGATACATATTTCTACTCTTTCTGTAAACATATAATCTTTTTTCTAAATATACATCCATTTATAAAGGATTAAATTTTTTCCTGTATCTCATATCAGGATTCACTAAATCTAACATAAAAAAATCATATTTTTCTTGAACACTTTTATTATACATTTGTTTGAATTCTTCAGTACTTAATAAACCATCTATCTCTCTTATAATCTGTTGAATTTCTTTTGGTTGTAGAGTGAAAAATATATCGTAATTACAGTTCCTTCTTATATTGATAGGTGTTAAATAATATGACTGAGTTAAATAAATAAAGGATGCATTTTTCTTTCTACCTCTGATAAATAATTCTTCAATGTTTTTTTTATCTTTCTCAATCACACAATCATCAAAAATAACTAAATTCTTTAATGTAGGATTTAAATCATCTACATTAATAAAATTATGATCTGAAGAAAATAATACTTTTTTTTTTTTTGAATTTATCATATAATTTTAATAATTTTTTCTTATTCTTTATATTCTTACATTTCAAAATATCTACTCTTTCTATATCTTCAAACAATGTATAATTTTCTTGTAATTTAGAATATTTAGGTTCGTATAAATCTTTTGCACATATATATAATGTATCAAAAAATAATAAATCATAAATCAAATTTAACAGTAAATTTGTTTTACCTGAACCTGAAGATCCTACTATAAGCAATCTAAATGGTTGTTTAGGTAACAAAGGATGTTGTTTAGGATCAGGTAATTCTTCTGGTTCTGTGTAATCTTTAATTTTTATCATAATTTACTAGCAGTAAAAATAAAATTTGCTGCAGTAAAAAATTAATATTATATAAATGAACTTAGAAAAAGAACGGAAACACAAGTTTTTAAAGCAAATAAAAGATTCAATTAAAATAGTAAAAATAGAAAAAGAAATAAGAAAGAGTAATGAAAATCAACTAAAAGACAAAATAGGTATTCAAAAAACCTTAGAAGAATTTCATAAACCAATCACTCAAGAAATCGAAAAATATGAAAAATCAAATAAAGATATTGTGAAAAGTATTCAAAATGTTGTAGAAAATATTACATTTCCATCTATAGAAGAGCCTATTGAAGCTGTGAAAGAATTAGTATCTTATACTTATGATATCGATCAAAATTTAAATTTAAAATATTTAAAAGAGGAAAAATTATACAGACCGTCAGTATTTTTAAACGATCAAGAAAAATTAGAGGAGATGTATGGAAGAGCTAAACAATTAAAAGAAGGATTATCTAAGAAAAGAGGCAACTTAAAAAGTATAATTTCTAGAGCTAAAAATTTTTCAGAGGAGGAATTAAACCAGAAAAAGAATGATATAAAAGAAATTAAAAATAAAGAAAATATGTTGCAAAATTATATGCATAGATTAAATATGATTCGAAGTAGTAAAGAAATGAAGGTAGGTAAAGGATTGAATGTATTATCAAATTTAACAGAAAAAATATGTAACGGAAGTAAATCAAAGAAATTGTATAATCAAGTAACTTTATTGTTAGATATGTTATTAAAAAATAAAGAAATTACTTATAATGATGTACAACGATATCATAAACAATTTCTCTGTTAATAAATGATAAAATATAAAGTTTATTTGAGTGATGGTCAGAAAAATAAACTTAAATCAGCTTTTAAAAATAAAGTAGAAGTAACATTACAAATAGATAAATCTAAAACTCCTAATCATGAGATGTATTTAACTAAAACTCAAATTAATCATATTAATGATAAAAAAAGAATTACAATCAGTAAAACTCAATTAGATAAAAATGGAGGATTTTTACCATTTCTAGCGGCACTTATACCTTCTTTAATAACCGCTGCTGAATTAGCAGTTCCAGCATTAGCAACAGGTGCTTTATCAGGATTAGCTAGTTCAGCTGTGCAAAAAAAGGGATCTGGGGAAAAAAAAAAAACTTGGAAAGGGAATATATCAACAGTGGGAATTAGCGACAAAATGATTATAGAAAATATGAAAAATGAAAAAGGATTTAGAGGTGTGTTTACCTCCGATTTATTACCTAAAACTATAGGAAAATTTGAAAATGGAATCATTAATTTAGATGTATCAACAGGTCCCGGAACTCATTGGGTTTGTTATTATAATGATCCTAAATATAAATATGTGGAATATTTTGATCCGTTTGGTGAATATGACAATATGAAGAAGGACTATATTCCTAAAAATATTAAATCATTTCTTGTTACATCCAATAAAAAAATAGGTTATAATGATAGTTTTTTACAGAAACCTTCATCTGTGAAATGTGGTATATTTTGTATGAAATATATAAGAGAAAGGAATAAAGGTATATCACCTAAAAATGTTCTCAAATCATTTCCTACACAAAAACCTAGTGACTATAATGAAAATTTTGTTATGTATAAATGATAAAATTAAAATCTGAAGGTCATGAGAAATCAGAGGAATTTACTGTAAATTTTATTACACCTCTTAAAATAAAAAAATTAGCTTTACACTCATTCTCTATGGAAGTTTCCTGGTTTAATATAAGTAAGAATTATGGAAATAACAAATTTAGAATGTATACATTAGACACAGATATAACAATTATTATCTCAAATGGTAATTATACTGTAAGAGGTTTAAATGAGTATATGATGAAAATATTTGGTAAGGATCCACCTGTCAAATTTGGTATTATTGAAGCAAGACAAAGAATATCTATTAAACTGAAAAATGGTTGGGTAATTGATTTTACAGAAAGTAACTTTCATAAAATTATAGGCTTTTTAAATCCTACATATGGAAGTTATGATGAAGAAACAGAGGTTGAAGGTGAACATATTGCTGATATATCTAATGGAAATGATAATATTTATATTCACTGTGATGTTGTAAAAGGATCTTTAATAAATCAATATAATTCAGAAGTTATATATTCTTTCACTAATAAAAACCCTCCAGGTAGTATAATTTCAAAAGAATTTAATAATTGGATATTTTTTCCTGTTAAAGTAGATCCTGTTGAAAGAATAAAAATGAGGATTACTAATCAAAAAGGTGAATTAATAGATTTAAATAAAGGAGCTGTAGAATTTAATTTTATTTCTTCTTAAATAAATGTATAGAAGAAAAAGTAAAAAATACAAGGATTTTTAAAGGTTTTATTGAAACCTAAGAATATATTAAATGAAATATTTTCTATGAAAAAGAAAGGAGGTGGTTTAAAAATTCTTCCTAAATAAATGATTTATGATTTAAGTGATACTCGTTATTATTATAATGATCACATTAAAAGTTATGAATTAAGAGAAATTCATCCAAAAGAACATAGTTCAGATGAGAATGCTACCTATGTTTTTCATATTAATGATACTAAAGCAAAAATTTTATATTCTAGAGGATATCTTGAACTAAAATTAAAAATTACAAAAAATGATAAATCATCCATTGGAAACGAAAATGTGAGTCTGGTAAATGGTGGAGGTTTTATCAAAACTTTAAAAGTACATATAGGAGATACTGAAATTGAATCAAATACACAGTCAAATTTTTCAATCATGAATCATGTTTTAAGATTAATTCATTATACTCCTGATTATGTAACATCACAAGCTCAAAATGAATTTTTTTATCTAGATACATCTGATTCACCTGACCGTAATGAGTTCAAATATGATGGTACTTTAGAAGATACTACTAAAATAACTGAATTTTTTAATAATTTGAAAATGAATAAAGATTATAATGAAGGATTCGTAAAGAGATGGGAACTAACGAAAGATAGCAGTGTCATTAAAATATGGACACCTTTAAAAGATATAATCGATTTCTTTAGAGAATATGAAAAGATAATTTCAGGTTTTGAAGTGAAAATAGAAATTCAAAGAAATGAAAATAAAAATATGATATATACTAATATAAGAAACGAAAATTATAAGGTAGTAGTTGAAGGTTTAACCTTACATTTACCTTATATAGAATTAAAAAATTCTGCAGAAAGTTTGTTTCTGGAATCATATCTATCTGATAAAGATATAGAGGTAAATTGGGATCGACATAGATTTAAGATGGTAGGCCCTTATAGAAGCAACAGTGGATCTGTGACAGCAACTACAGCGTCAGATGAAGTTTTAAGTGTCTATGTTATTCCTCAATATGTTGAAAGAGATAATAATTATGAAAAAAATAATATGATATTTGATCATATAGATATGGCAGAATGCTGGTTGATGATTAATAATAAACAAGTTCCTCTTATGCGTTATAAAACAAATTTTGCTAATAAAGATTATGGTAGAGTGTATGAAGCTCTTTTACGTGAAGGACTTTACGATAATAATACAGATACAGGACCTTTGATAAATAAGGAGAATTTTGGTAAACTGTATCCTATTTTTCCTTTTGACTCATCAAATCATGAAAACTATACCGATTTAAATAATTTAGATATTGAATTTAATTGGATAACGAATAGTCAAAAGGAATATAAGTTTTATTTTATTTTTAAAGAAAGAAAGAGATGTTTCATAAATTTAAAAAATAAAACTATAACAATGGTTAAGAGTTTAAAATCTTAAAATTAAATAAATGAGTGCTTATTATCCACCTTATGATGATCAAATGAAAGAAGGACCTATTGGACCTCCAGGTATATGTTTTAAATTAATGAATGATGGAAATTATGATATGGAAAATAGAATTTTAAAAAATTGTGAAAATCCTATAGATGATTTAGATTTAACCACTAAAAGTTTTGTTTTGAATAAAATAGAGAATAATCATCATGAATTGAGAGATCTTATAAAAACTAAATATGATGAGGGTTTTTTAACCTTTACTGAAGAAACAGGCAAGAGAATAAAAGAATTAAATGATACAACTTTACATTCTTCAGAAGGAAAAGCTTTTGATGCAAAAGGAAAAAGAATAGGAAATGTTGCAGATCCTAAAGATGAAAAAAATGTTGTGAATAAAAGATATTTTGAAAAAAATTCGTTAATATTACAGAATGATAAATTTGATGTAAAAAATAAAATAATTACAAATGTTTCTGAACCTGAAAATGATAACGATGTTGTCAATAAAATATATTTAGATAATAGAGATATCTGGATTACTGTAGATGATCTTATTTTTATAGATGAAAAATTTACAAAAGTAAATTTCAATATGATGAGTTCTAAATTACTGACCCCAGAGATGCTATTAACTACAGATATGTATATGAAAATATCTATATATATAGCTATATATGTAGAAAATATATATATATATGATAAAAGTTCACTGATATCTCTAGAAATCAATGGTAAGGAAATTTTAAATGCTAATACAAATACAGTAACATGTTTTGCTTACGGTAAACGTGATGATATCATTACATTATGGATAAAATCTGATGGTAACGCTTTAAAACCTTATATGCATATTGAAAAAATTTCTTTCTAATAAATGGATATTGATTGGAATGAATTTTCCAGAAAAAATTTATCTGAAGATGTAATTAGAAATCTTATTAGTCATGTAAATTGGGATTTAGTTTTACAATATTCAACACTGTCTGAATCTTTTATTGAAGAATTTGCTCAACCTGATGATTGGCCTAAAATTTCTAGATATCAAAAATTATCAGAAGATTTTATAGAAAAATGTAAAGATAAAGTAGATTGGGTAAACATATCTCAATATCAAACTTTAAGTAACGAATTTATCATAAAATTTTCTGATAATTTAGATTTATATAAAGTATCAATATTTCAAAATCTTACAGAAGATACTATGAGAGAATTAAAAGATTATTTAAATTGGTTGTATATAACTAGATATCAAACATTTAGTGAAAATTTTATAGAAGAATTTATGCATAAATTAGATTTTTGTTATTTGATTAAATATAAATTTGAGCTATTACCTGATCACTTTTTTAATGTTTATTGGAAAAAAGTACAAGCTATACAGATGAGTGAATTAAATAAAAAGTTTGGTCATTATGAAATAGAACCTTACCAAGAGAAAATTTTTGAAGAGATATATGAAGTTAAATCAGTCTTGAGAGAGAGTGTTTATCTTTTGAGACAATTAACTAACAAAGAGGATAAATAAATATTTAATAAAAATGTTTCTATATAAATGGATGTTGTATATAATAATGGTATGGAAAAAAAAACTATGTCTTTCTTAAATATAGAGAATCCTACTGAAGTGAAATCTATTTTTATATATAATTGTTCTCTTGAAGGAATAGAAAATTTAACTAATTTAAAAGAATTATATTGTGTGGGAAATAAATTAAAATCTCTTGAAGGTATAAAAAATTTAACTAATTTAGAAACATTAGATTGTAGCGAAAATGATATTACATCTCTTGAAAGTATAAAAAATTTAACTAATTTAAAAAAATTATATTGTGATTTAAATAAATTAACATCCCTTGAAGGTATAAAAAATTTAACTAATTTAGAAACATTATATTGTAGCGAAAATGATATTACATCTCTTGAAGGTATAAAAAATTTAACTAATTTAAAAAAATTATATTGTGAGGGAAATAAATTAAAATCTCTTGAAGGTATAAAAAATTTAACTAATTTAAAAGAATTATATTGTGACGGAAATAAATTAAAATCCCTTGAA
>OX578137.1:158727133-158814633 GCA_951213105.1 Amaurobius ferox
CCAATTTTTTACATATATTGTTGTAGTTGAAGAATCTTCTACCGTTTGTGCGTACAAAGCGGTAAGTCATTTTTACCTTAAGGTCCTGAACAGGTAAGAAAGTTTTAATACTATAGAGTATCGATTTAAAGGGAATTCCATCAAATTTCTTATTTCGGAATGTGGTGATAAAATATTCTATAATTTGCTTGTTCTGTATTCTGGGATTTAATCTAATTTGAAATTTTCTGGCCCTTAATTTAATTAAGTCTAGCATAATGGCTATATATTTATGTGTTTCTTCAATCTGAAAGTCTATAGGTTCTTCCAACGTATATTGCTGTATAAAAGCCCATATACGAGGTAAATATTTGATTTTTATACTGTAAATGACATCCTTAATCCAACTGTACTTGATTCCGTCTTTGGTTTTAAATGATTCTATAAATAAGGAGATTTTTTCTTCTGTGTCTTTATAGCTATAATGGTGTTTTCCTCTTCCTCTATGCCATCGCTGTGACTTCCTTGGTATCAATGAACTTGCTAATGGATAATTGTCAACATTTCTACAATAATCTAAATTGTAGCTTTCTTTAAAATTGAGGGAATTCAATCCATAAGGGAATGTCGTTGAGTACTGTTTAATATGTGTGGCCTCCCACCACAATCTTTCCATCAATTGAGGTACTATATCTAAAATGGTGATGATGGTTCTAGAAAAATCATGTTGTCTGAAATGCCTAATTTCCAAACTGCTTAAATGTCGATCGAGTTGTCTTTTGTTACAGACTTGACTCCTGTGTAAATTGATTCTTATATTAAGTGGGTTCTGAGTCTGTCCAATATATTTTGTATGACAAGTAAGACAAGTGATACAGTATATTGTGTTGTAAGATTTACAAAATATTCTGTTCGGATTAGCATGTTGCTTAATTTGAAGCGGGTTGGCCACAGGACACAGTTTGCATCTTTTTGATAGGCATTTTTGAAATCCACAATATCTTATATGACTGTGATGCATAAAATCATTTTTAAAAAATTGTGATTCTGTTTGAATCGTGTCATTATACATATCATCACTAATACGGACATTTTTTCTTGTTGTCGCTTGTTTTTCCTGGACTGTATGAAGAGGTTGGAAATAGCTTTTAATAGACTTCATCAATGTAGAGAGCAAAGGGTAATTGGTTATCGATGCCACAAATACCCTTATCTATTGTGCCACCGAGCATATATTCCGTGAAGAATATTTTTGCCAGTCACTTTATATAATAAGCTGTATTCATTCATGTTTATTTCAACATTTTATGACTCATATTGAGGAGTATGAAAGTAATTCGCTAGCAGTCTTGTATTATACGCCTCATAAATATGAGGTTTCATTGCTTTAAGACTTACAAGTAGAACAGGAAATACTCATGAAGGTAGCAATAAAATACTCTTTCAATTCAATACGTCCACATATGATCTGTAACATTTCGTGTAACCATACAGTCCATTAATGGAATAAGTGACATTTTCAAAGATTTTAAACTTTTTTTGGAGTGATTTTTTATCTGATTTACAAGAAATGCGTCAAAAGGACAGGTTAATTAACGAGTCCTGTTAGTTCCAATACATTAAAACATTAAAACATATAATTAATCCAATTTACTAAAATTGCGTCATAAGGGCAAGTAAATTAACGAGTCCTGTTAATTCTAAAACTTTAAAATACTAAAACATAAACGACATTAAAACCTAAACTACATAATGCATAAATTACTATATCATACTTTACATAAAGACGTCTATACTGACATATATACTATATAATGCAAAAAGAGCGATAACAGATATCATAAAAATCTCACCCTTATTCCATGTATCCACACTCCCGGCCATATCCTATGCATCCGCAAACGCATGCCTCAATATCCACAACACACGGAAGACCAAAGCTTCGCCCGCTCGGTCCGAGATGTACCCCGTAAATACGACGAAGGATAACTACTGAATCCGCGCACTGCAGCAGGACCAATAACATCCGTAATATCATATAAAAGCCAGTAAACTAATTCAAATAGAATTCCTATGCATATCCACAAAAATCAAAGGCACTACTCAGGAAAAGGCGCCAAGCCGCTCTATACTCCGAAGCAGAATGTAATCCAAGAAAAAGAAGAATTAAAGGAACTTGGGATAACCAAATGCTTTGCATTTAATGGTTGGGGAGGATTGCGACTCCCCCTCCCGTTTAAAGCTGCTTTTCCAGCCTAGGCAAACGCTCACGGTACCAATACAAAGCAAAGGTTGGTCCCCATTGCGTGCTAATACGAAGGCACCCGAATACGGAAGAACAAGACCAATCAAACAGAAGGAAACTGGACCAAAAGTGAATCCTGCCCAACTCGCTATCTTATATATGTTCATCTTACGCATGCGTGCAATCTTAGCAGGTACGCATAAACTTTATTTACTTGCAGATTGAAGAAGTAAACTGTCAAAATCTACCTGATCCTTGAAAATCGATCTATAACAACGTTTGCCGATCTATAACAATATTTGTGGCATCGATAACCAATTACCCTTTGCTCTCTACATTGATGAAGTCTATTAAAAGCTATTTCCAACCTCTTCATACAGTCCAGGAAAAACAAGCGACTACAAGAAAAAATGTCCGTATTAGTGATGATATGTATAATGACACGATTCAAACAGAATCACAATTTTTTAAAAATGATTTTATGCATCACAGTCATATAAGATATTGTGGATTTCAAAAATGCCTATCAAAAAGATGCAAACTGTGTCCTGTGGCCAACCCGCTTCAAATTAAGCAACATGCTAATCCGAACAGAATATTTTGTAAATCTTACAACACAATATACTGTATCACTTGTCTTACTTGTCATACAAAATATATTGGACAGACTCAGAACCCACTTAATATAAGAATCAATTTACACAGGAGTCAAGTCTGTAACAAAAGACAACTCGATCGACATTTAAGCAGTTTGGAAATTAGGCATTTCAGACAACATGATTTTTCTAGAACCATCATCACCATTTTAGATATAGTACCTCAATTGATGGAAAGATTGTGGTGGGAGGCCACACATATTAAACAGTACTCAACGACATTCCCTTATGGATTGAATTCCCTCAATTTTAAAGAAAGCTACAATTTAGATTATTGTAGAAATGTTGACAATTATCCATTAGCAAGTTCATTGATACCAAGGAAGTCACAGCGATGGCATAGAGGAAGAGGAAAACACCATTATAGCTATAAAGACACAGAAGAAAAAATCTCCTTATTTATAGAATCATTTAAAACCAAAGACGGAATCAAGTACAGTTGGATTAAGGATGTCATTTACAGTATAAAAATCAAATATTTACCTCGTATATGGGCTTTTATACAGCAATATACGTTGGAAGAACCTATAGACTTTCAGATTGAAGAAACACATAAATATATAGCCATTATGCTAGACTTAATTAAATTAAGGGCCAGAAAATTTCAAATTAGATTAAATCCCAGAATACAGAACAAGCAAATTATAGAATATTTTATCACCACATTCCGAAATATGAAATTTGATGGAATTCCCTTTAAATCGATACTCTATAGTATTAAAACTTTCTTACCTGTTCAGGACCTTAAGGTAAAAATGACTTACCGCTTTGTACGCACAAACGGTAGAAGATTCTTCAACTACAACAATATATGTAAAAAATTGGATACTAAAACAACAGAATGCAAATGCCATGATAGCAAACTTAAAGATCCTTATCACAATCACATCATTACAGGTGATCTGAATATTATCTCAGATAACACTCTAAAAAATATTTTCAAACTCGGAACTAAATACAGATCACAAGAATATAGCCAAGTAGTCGAAAATTTCAATCAAGATCTAGAAGAATTCATCTATAAAATAGCAGTAAAACACAGTTTACCTATCCAAGCCTTTCAAGAATGGAAATATAATTTTTTAAAAGAAATTCAGTTTCATTACATCAGACAAGATACCAGAATTAGGAATCTTTCAATACCTGCAGCTATACAAACTGTAAAAGAAAATTTTGTTATAACTTATACAGACAAGATGGTATCACATTTTGCATTTACATGCAAAAAGTTTTACATAGATACACTTCTCCACTGCTATCTAGACGGTACTATGTACACCCAATTACACAATAATGGAAATGTTCTATCTAAAAGGATTAAAGCTATGTACAAACGAATCGGTAATGAAATAAAAAATGTTAAATTTCCATATTTAATCCTCATTCCAAAGATGCATAAAGAGCCTGTAAAATTCCGTACAGTTACCGTAGATTCTCGATTCCATGCGAATCAAATCTTTACAAAGTTACCTTTAATTTATAAAATTTAATTTTGTATATTGATGTTTAAACTGGGTTATGACAATATGTTTTCTTGATTTTGTAATTTTTGTAATTTTTAAATCTGGTGTACGGATGCACAAAATGTGTTTTGTGGTAATGTCAATTTTAGGATATGCAAATTCAGCTTGTCGGTAGTAGATTGTATTTAAGCATGTTGGCAATTTTTCTTATTTATCGCCACTGAGGAAGGGTATGTTGATACCCGAAAGCGCTCTGGCTTTTAAAAGATTGTATGTACGTCTGAAAGATGTTTTTAATAAAATGACTTTTGTGGTTAATTGATTTGTCATTCTGTTATATATAAGTTGATCCATTTGAGGATTTGACGTGTAGCCGCCATTAGTATGAAAATAATCTAGTTTAAAAAAAACCATCAATTTGGTGATGTTCACCATTGCTGAAATATTTTCGGCTACACCCAAATACATTTTTACGCACCCTCAAGGGTATATGTATCTTGTGCCAAAAAACACTAATCAACCAACCAACCAGAGGTATGCATCCCTATGGGCGTATGATTTTTTCCAGGGGATTCTAAAATTGATTGCATTCAAAATTCAGAGCTTACTATCAACTTTGAAATGTGTATTGCTACAAAGTTAATTTAAATAGATGGTAGGAGTATCACATTTTAAAAATTAGTGTGTATAGCACTTTTAATAATTAGTATACACCAATTTGTAAAAATTAGTCTGTACCACCTTTAGAAAATAGTCCCCCTTTTATAACAAAATTCTTACCTTCCTGGAGACAAAGCAACTAAACTAACAAATTCGAGATTCATAAACATACCAATATACCAATCCTAAGTTTACCATTTAGGCATAAGTTTAAAGTGTTTTTATTAATATATACGTAGGGAAAAAACACAGAGTTGCGGTTGAATGTTTTAATCCCAACAAGCATATTTCTCATTTTGTTTCTCGTATATTGGCTTTTAATTAAATTAAGAATTTTTCAGGGGGGGTATCTTGGAACCCCCTTATAACGAATTCCTCCGTTCGCCATCATTTTGTAATGAATGCCGATTCAGTGCTGCTGGATACTCTGTATGGTTGTTGACTCAGTAGCGTTATTTCGGTCCGCGCACATAAAGTGGAATGTGCCGACCTCAATACCAGTAACCGTTTCCTTCTGAATTCGTGAGTTCGAATCTGTGAAAATATCATGAAAATATCGACTTTCTCCAAGTCTGGATAAAACAGGCATCGTTGTTAAAGAAAATAAGCTTTTATTAAAGCATGACAAGTAATATCAAAAAGGTTACAGAAAACATTCCGGTGAGGGCGAGAACCTGTGCATCAGGAGCACCAAACGTGCGACCTCTCTCTACGAAAATTGTCTCGCCTCTCTCGATAAGCGTCTCTTTCATGTATATATTCTGGTCCAAAATCTGAGGACCACCCTGACAAAGCTCTGGAATGTCTTTTTCCAAGCTCTGCATCCTAGACCACCTAACGTCCCCCTCTGGGATTAGTTCTCCCTTCTCTGATGACGGCTCAAATTGGGTGCATTTCTCCGAAATCAGACTGTGATGACAGAGTTTTATAGCCTTGTTTTCCAAAAGCTGCAATGCAGGCGGTCTTAAGGTGTATGAACTCTGAAACAGTTCTGAAAATGGCTGAAATAGGCTTGAAAAAGTGACGGGTTCGTCACATGCCCAACCAGAGAAAAACTAGGGTTAAATACCCAGCTTTTTCCAAAAACACAATTCACTTATAATAACACTTCAACATTGCACTCCTTGAGGATCGTCCGAACACAGGTCCATTGATCCTTATTACCCCACACAACTGTCTGGTAATGAGCAACCGCTCGTAAGCTACATCACTCCGGCTATGCCGCATCTGTTGTCAGAATGCACTCACAGCTTACGCATGTTCAGTTCTTATAGTGCACACCCAAAAGTTAGCGTGTCAGAGTCTGCATACACAACACAATTTTCTTAAGTCCAGAGTTTCTGGCATTCTTTCACGGGTTTTTCACTTCTAAATAACTGGTTGTAAAACACATGGTTGCTGGGTATATGCCTGCTATATAGTGACTATTTACTTTGGCTGCCACCCAGGATCTCATATTATATACTTCCATTGCAACATTAAAACTCTCCCAGAATTCCCAGCCAAATAATATAATATCACAAGCAAACCAAAAAAAAACAACTACCATAAACACTAATAGATAATCTAATATTACACTACCCAACACATATATCTTTACATAAATTAACCATTCAAAAAATCTTCTATCAAATTTATACTATATAAATCCTACACTTATTCATCCTATCAGTACCTATCTATAATGTCATCAATGAGTTTACCTAATCTATCTTCCTAAATAATTCCCAGTTCCTTTAGAACCGTCTACACTGTAATCTCTCCCTACACTCCGGTAGAATTTGTACACTATTATATAAAAGTTTCTAATAAAAGAAAATCCCATAAACCATAAAATCAGTACACTAATATAAAATACACTCATGCAATATTTGTACACTACTACACATAACCACTCCGGTAAACATAAACACCTATACATAAAATCGGAACTAATTCTCCCTCCGTTCCGCTTTCACGTAAAACTCTCTGCGATATCGAAACTAACGTCTCTTCTCCTCCTCGCTCCTTCCCCCTGCTTCAATCAGCTGGGGGTTGCGGTTCCCAGCCTGGAGGAATATGCTCTGACCCACTTTCAAAACACATCTCCCCCTCCCCCCCTTTCTGGGTTCTGCCTTCTGCTATCCCATACCTCTCTTCCACCGTGTGGAAGAATCATAGTATCTCTCCACCCCTTCTTTCCTGCCATAGCCAGGGGTTCGCATCTTTTTGCCGGGGTACTCTCGAACCGAAGCTCTTTCGTGGAATCTCGGAGCTTTCCGTTTCGAAACCAAAAGTCCTCGCTCCTTCATTTCAGTTTTCGCGTTTTCACTCCCTCGGTCCCTAATCTCGTTGGGATATTTCTTCCTCTCGCCATCCGGTACATCTACCTGTCCGTTATTCACCTCTTGACTATCGGGGATGCCCCACCCGGTCTCTGCTTGTTGCAAAAGAATTTCCAGTGGCCTGACTTTCGCCTGTCGCCTCCTTTCCGCCCTGGTTACCTTCGGGACGACTAATTGGCCTTCCCTCTCTCCTAACATATTTTCGGTGTAAACTACATATCCTCCGCATATCTTGGCTCGTTCCTCTAATTTTGCACACCTTATTTGTTCCTTCGCAGACATCTGCGATTGCGGGAACTCAGCTTCCTTTAGTTTTTCGCTTTTTTCGGCTTCTCCCCCTGCTTCTACTTCAAACTTCGAAACTGACCCTCTCTGGGGTTCATAAACTGTTTCGCTTTCATTTGCGCCCTCCGGAATCGGTTCGCGCCTACCTGGGTCTATGGCGTTTGCCTTCCCAGCTCTAGAATTTTTCTCTAATTCCTTCTTTACCTGTGGCGGTAACAAAACTTCCTCTACCATATCCTTCACGACCGCGCATAAAACTTCCTGTTGGGGCGCACTATCGCTCTCCCCCCTGACCATTCCTAAAGGGATATTTATCAGTGGACATTCTACAGCCGGCCCGAATACTCCTTGTAAACGTATAGCCGCCTCCGTCCGCGATTCGCCTGGCGCTATGTCGCTCCTCACGACCGTAATTTCCGCGCCCGAATCCAGTAGGGCCCACGCCAACTTACCGTCGATGCTCACCGGCACCCTCTCTAATTTGCATACCGGTCCCCTCTCCGTAGCTTCCGGATACTCCGCCCTAACTGCATCCACCCTGGCTACGACTCTGTGGTCAGTAACTCGTGGAGCCTCCCTTTGGTCAGCCGCGCGTCTGTCTTCCCATCTCCGGCTAGTGTCCTTAGTACCATTCGGCCTCCCCTGCCTCCTTTGAGGACAGTCCCATTTAAAATGGTTCTTCGACCCACATAAAAAACATTGGCCCTTCTTTCCCCCATTTACGGGTCCCCCAATATTTGTCCGGGCTCTTTCGCCCTCGGATCGGAATTTACCCCGTTCCTCTTTCTCATTTTCACTAGCCTTGCCATTTCCTGGCCCCGACGCCGCATATGATTTTCCCCTGGCCGCGAAGTACATATCGCACTCCTTGGCCAGTTCCCTGGGCTTAAACCACCCATCACCTTGCCGTATACCTATATGGGCATAGGTCTCGACGTCCAGTCCCTGGGTAATTTTGTCCGCTACCACTAATTGGTTTACGGTCTCAAAATCCATTGCCCCCTTTAATTTGCAATAATAGTCCCACATGGACGTCGCCCGAGTCGCGAACTGAACGAAATATTCGTCCGCCCGACGGCTCGCTTTCCGGAATTTTTCTAAACATACCTGAGGCGAAGGTTGAAAATTTTCTAATACAACTCCTTTTACTACCTCATAATTTCCGTATTCCTCTTCTGAAACCTGAGTCAGCAAATTCGCCGCTCTGTCCCCCAGTAAATTTAACAAAATTGTCGCCCTGAATTCAAGCGGTACGCTCTCAGAAGCGAATGCCCTCTCTAGACTTGAGAAAAAATACGCCCACTGGTCAGACCGTGTGGGTACTTTGACTGTTAGCAGTCTTATTATTCTGACCGTCTCCTCCACCGTTCGAAACCTCATCTGCGCCCCTGCCTCTACGCTTATATTCGGACTCTCCGTGTTGCTACGACTACCGGCCCGAATTTTCTCTAACTCCAATCTTTCTTGGGACTCTAAGTTTAACTTAAACTGTTCTTGTTCTTCCCTTAATTTTGCTTCAAATTGTTCCCGTTCTGATTTTGCTTTAGCCTCCAGTTGTTCTCTCTCAAAATTTAATCGTTCCCTTTCTACTCTTTCCGATATAATAGCTGTTAACATTCCTTCAGCGACATCTTCCTCATAATCTGGGCTTCCCAAAATTAATTTCCTTAACTCCGTAATTTTTAAATTTAGCGGTACCGACTCTACCAGCTCCGTTGCTAACATAGCCAGATCTGCTTTCCGTGCTCGTGCCAGAAATGCCATTTCAATTGAAAATGAAAATTATAACTATATATAAAAGTAATGTATTAACACTGTCTAAACCTGACTCCTCTCTATCTCAATACTGTATTTCCAGTATTGGAATTATTATTAAAACTCTATACCTTAAATATACATAAAACAATACATTAAATATCTTTAAAATTCACACTAAGCATTACTATCCCTATATTTTAACTTTGATTAAAATTTTGCCTAGCCCGCTCTGAATTACCAAAGGATCCTGAGCAACATAAACCAAAAGTAAAAAAATCGTCACTCACCCCTTCGCTGCTGTCACCCTCCGTTGTTGATATCAGTTTTCGTCGGTGTTTCTCGTCGCGGAATACTGGAGCGGAATTCTGTGTTGGGACTCTCGTTTTCGGCGGGCGCTCCGATCCTCTGCTGTCCTTCAGTCTTTGATCTCCGACGTTGCTCGGGTGTTGGGTTGCGGATCTGGTGGAACTCTAGGGCTTAAAAGAACTTTCTTCGGTTGCGGGTGGGAAAATCATTCAGTCCTTCCTTCTCTGCGGATTCTGCGTGCGGTCATCGACCTCTCTGGTGTTGCTTCGTAGCTCTATTTCAAAGGCGCTTCATTCGTTTCAAACTCCGATGGTATTTTACAGTCCAATTATCATGATTATTTCACCTGCTGCCACCATTTTATAACGAATTCCTCCGTTCGCCATCATTTTGTAATGAATGCCGATTCAGTGCTGCTGGATACTCTGTATGGTTGTTGACTCAGTAGCGTTATTTCGGTCCGCGCACATAAAGTGGAATGTGCCGACCTCAATACCAGTAACCGTTTCCTTCTGAATTCGTGAGTTCGAATCTGTGAAAATATCATGAAAATATCGACTTTCTCCAAGTCTGGATAAAACAGGCATCGTTGTTAAAGAAAATAAGCTTTTATTAAAGCATGACAAGTAATATCAAAAAGGTTACAGAAAACATTCCGGTGAGGGCGAGAACCTGTGCATCAGGAGCACCAAACGTGCGACCTCTCTCTACGAAAATTGTCTCGCCTCTCTCGATAAGCGTCTCTTTCATGTATATATTCTGGTCCAAAATCTGAGGACCACCCTGACAAAGCTCTGGAATGTCTTTTTCCAAGCTCTGCATCCTAGACCACCTAACGTCCCCCTCTGGGATTAGTTCTCCCTTCTCTGATGACGGCTCAAATTGGGTGCATTTCTCCGAAATCAGACTGTGATGACAGAGTTTTATAGCCTTGTTTTCCAAAAGCTGCAATGCAGGCGGTCTTAAGGTGTATGAACTCTGAAACAGTTCTGAAAATGGCTGAAATAGGCTTGAAAAAGTGACGGGTTCGTCACACCCCTGATCCCCTCCCCCTTGAATACGCCCATGTGCGTACACCAGGTTGGGAAACGCTGATCTGCATAATTCAGTCACGATTTCCTTGCATCTTATTTAGAATCCATTTCATTTATTCCATCTTAGTTTTTCTTCATCTCATTGTATAAATACAATGATGAAAGTAAAAGAAACAAATTTTAGAAACGCCACTATCTGCGCGTAAATCAGAATAAAAGCTATTCGTTGAGAGGTACTTGCGAGAAAATCAAACAGTGCCAAAAGAATATTTAGACTTCCAAACTTAATTACTAGAAACGAAGCTTCACGAGAAAACCCAATTAGAAGAATCCTCTTGTATAGTGCTTGGGTTCTTTTTTCTTTCATTTCAGAATCAGTTTTGCTTATTTAAAACTAGACTACGAGAGTAAAATAAACTAATTTAATAACACATGTGGAATATGATGATGGAATTATGACGAAATAACTCAACTTGCAAAATTTTGTTTGCTAATCAAGAGTCAGAAATTCTCAAACTGTTGCTCCACCCTAGCGCTCTCATAGTGTTAATTTAGTGCTCTTCCAGAGATTCGAAATTTAGCTGATAAGTACTTGATTTCGATATTCCAAATTTTATTCATGAAGGAGTGTAAATGCACACATTCAAAAATATTCAGGAACACCCGGTAAAGTTTTAAGTAGACCAAATAAGTTTTAAACTATGGTAGCTAGAACTATGGAAGTGGTGTATTGGTATAATAAAATGACTATGAACTAGCAGATGAGACAGACGGCAGCGCGTCTAGCGGCAAAATTTGAAAGATAGTATGTCGAAAACTATGACAAACTCCAATGTCGAAACTTCTATCTCATACTCCTATGTTGGAAACTGTGAGAAATACAGAAAAAATGTCAATTAAAAGGTTGTACAGAAAAAGTCTCAATTAAAAATTTGTAGATAATCATCAAATTAGCAAGAAAGCACATTCTGCGGAAACAAGGGGTACAACTCAAAAGCTCTAGGCATTACTGTGAGTATAGTATGCAAATGATGGCTGTGACGCGCAAAAAATCTCCTACACATAAAATATGCGAGAAAATTTACTAACAATCATCTCCGGCCATTCAATTTGCTTCTCTAAGTCCTCGGACGAGACGGATGGTCTGGGCTTTCGACTAACAATCATCTCCTTTCTGGTAGCTCGGACGGTCTGGGTCTCAACAACAACTAACAATCTATCATGAAATATGTGTACTTTGATGAGCATCGTGTAAAAAAAAAACATAGCAGGCTATTCGAATGAAGATACTTGCGAGGTCGTACTGCTATACGGCAAATTCAAACAAAACGCTGTGGAAGCTGAACAGCTGCTATTTCCTACTGCTCTACGTTCTCCGATAATGCTAGTGAACGTACAACAGAAAGTTCTTTCCTGAATACAAACATATATTGTGGCAGATGGTGGGCATATTAAGCATACTACGTTAAACTGTGCATTATGTAAATAGCGCTTTCTATTACATGAAATACGGTTTCCTACTAATTTGATGAGTTTTACAACCTTCTAATTTACTTTCTTCTGTATCTCTCACAGTTTCCGAGATAGAGGTGCTAACTTTCAATTTTTGCGTTTAAGGAAACTGTTGTCAGTCTCATCTAAGAGCGAATGGTCACTTTACAATATATAATACCTCACTGCCATAGCTCTAACTACCAACGTTCAAAACTTATTTGAACTACTTACAATTTTACCGGGTATCTTCTATATTAGCGATTCTTTAGATCATTAATATAATTAAAGAAAAATAACTCCATCCAAGAATAAAAGTATATGCTTATTAACCTTTCACTCCACCCACCCCCATCCCTACCCCACCCCTCTGCGATAGAATTCAGGATGAATGAAAAGCTTTTTAATCTGTAATTTTTACACTCATTTTCTTTTTCTTTCTCCAAAATTATATTGTATCATACATATATTTTCAAAGATCTTTTTATTTTATTGCGACGCCTATCCAAAATACTCTTAGTAGGGTGATTTTCAAAATGAACGCCTGTTTGATGTCCCAATTTTTGAACCCATATTTCATGCTAATAAAATTATATTTTTTGTACTTTTAAAACATATATTGGCAGATTAGCTTATAATTAATAAAACGTAATCATTAAAGTGTTCATGTTTTAAAAATATTAGCTATTTTATATTATTTTTAGTTTTTAAGTAATAAATTTGCATGCCCCAACTTAAAATACCAAGGAAGTATCTTTTTATGCTTTCAAACCAGATTAGCTATTGCTTATGAATTAAAAAATATGGTTTTACATTTTCATTAACTAAAATGCAAATGATTCCTTCAAAATGCAATTATTAATATTTTAAATTTAATATGTGTCCCCTGTACATCTCATGAGTGTTACCCCAGGAGTGTTACTACTATTATTTTAAATAAGTTTTGATCTCTGCAGTTGGTAACAAAGCTAATGGAAGCCATATTATTCCTTCATATATAGTATAAAAAAGATTACAAAATATTAATAACAAAGTATAAATTCAAGGACAAAGCTTTTTTAGAAACGAAAGGTCTTTTATTTAACACATCCTAAAAGACGTACAAAATATGTTAAAACTGCCAGAGCGCTTTTGGACGTATATACGCCCTTCATCATTGGCTACATGAATAATAAAAACATGGCATGTTTATATATAGAAACACCAGTTTAAAGCAAATTTGCATAAAATATAAAATGGTAAATGAACTTATTAAAAATAATACAAGAAATATACACGGAAATTACAAAATAAGTTTAAACGCTTACAAATTTTAAAATATTACAAGACAAGAACTAATACAAATTTTAGAAAAACGTCAAGCATAATATTCCTGAGAATAAACAGCCTCATGGCCAAGTTTAAAAATAAAATTAATTTCATCAGTTAAAGCGGGGATAGAAGAGCAAACATTAAATGCGCGATTAAAAAACGCGTTAAAAGAAGCTTTTTTTAGAGGATACAGGATGGAAAGAATTAGCGAGGATACAGGAATTAGTAAAAGTGGATTTACGAAAAACGGAAGTATGAAAACCAAAATCAGAACGGGTGAACAGAACATCAAGGAAAGGCAAGGAACAGTTAGATTCATGCTCAACAGTAAAATTAATCGAAGGGTAAAAATCATTAACTTTATCCAAAAGATGAAGGAGCTCATTTAAATCACGATCCCAGATAATAAAAACATCATCCACGTAAAGGCACCAAAGAATAGGTTTAAGTGTTAAAGAAGGCAAAATCTCATTCTCGAGCTCCTGCAAAAAGGCCTTGGCCAAAATACCAAATAAAGGGCTACCCATTGGGGCGCCAGAAGTTTGCAAGAAAACAGCATCACGGAAAGCAAAGTAATTTGTCTCCGCAATAATATTCAAATCAGAAGTGATTGAGTCGATAGTGAGGGTTTTAAATTGGTGACTATGAAGTTTTTTGGCAATATCAATAGCAGTGTTAACGGAGATACTAGGGAAAAGGGAAACGACATCAACACTATGGAGAGTACTATTAGGATTAAATTTAGTTTAAAAAAGTAAATTGATGAAATTTTCAGTAGAGCTGATGGAAAAACTATGATTACTAAAATACGGATTTAAGAAATGGGCAAGGGATTTCTCTAAAAAATAAGTAGGTCCTGTACATTTAGAAACTATAGGTCGCATGGGATGATTTAATTTGTGAAGTTTTATTTGACCAAAAATTTTAGGGAGTTGATGCGAAGTGCGAAAAACGGCAGATTTAATATTGGGAGGAAGATCTGTGCATTTTTTAAGTTTTGCGATCCTAATATTAACCAACGTAATCGGGAATTTTTTGACCTGGTTGCAGTCCATCTCGTCAATACACTTCTGCATTGAATTAACAATAGGTTTTACTGCAAAAAACAAGTTGCTTGATCTTGTCAGCAGATAAAATAACAAGGTAGGGGTTGTATAAAAGTTTCTTAATTTCCGCTATTTCAGTGTTCAAAGCAATATCAGAACTCGATAGAATGCCTATTTTTACTTTTAAGTTTATTATCATTTTGAAGGACAGAGATAGACCGATATAAAACAAAATGGCCACGATCTTTATGGCCTTGAACCACATTAAGAATAGCATCCTCCACAGGGGGAATTAAATTTTGTTTATTTATATTTACCGTGTTTATTTATTATTTACCCTGTTTATTTATATTTACCGTGTTTGTTTATATTTACCCTATTTATTTATATTTCCCGTGAATCAATTTGTAATTTTAATCCTGTTCAAATTTTAAGTTATGCTTGGCGACTCATTCTCGACTCTATGCAATTCAAACCTCTTAAAAGTTATTTGTGACGTCATCCTCAAGAATATCATGCTTGACGTTTTTCTAAAATTTGTATTAGTTCTTTTCGTGTAATATTTTAAAATTCGTAAGCGTTTAAACTGATTTTGTAATTTCCGTGTATATTTCTTGTATTATTTTTAGTAAGTTCATTTACCATTTTATATTTTATGCAAATTTACTTTAAACTGGTCTCTATATATATAAACATTCCATGTTTTTATTATTCATGTAACCACAGGTGAAGGGCGTATATACGTACGAAAGCGCTCTGGCAGTTTTTAACATATTTTGTACGTCTTTTAGGATGTGTTACATAAAAGACCTTTCGTTTTTAAAAACGTTCTGTCCTTGAATTTATCTATTGAATGCAGACGTGATACCAATCTTGATAAACAAAGAATAATTTTATTTTTAATCTCAAATTTTTATGTGATGTAAAGCTTAAAAGAGCAATTCATTTGAAAATCACCCAGTAACACATTTAAAAATTGTTATGCTCTATTTCTTTATTAATTTTTCTATACACAGTCTATTCTACTGATTGATATCAATATGAATGTTTTAAATATAGATTGGAATACTACGTGATAAATTCGATGCATTCCTTAATTAATTTACGTAAAATGTTATAAACCGGTACAAAGCCACTTCGTTACCCAGGATTTAGTACCAGACTTTACCCAGACTTTGTACGACTCATAGTATACATACTCTACACATAAATACATATAAACGATACAGTGGTATTTCTAATAGAAATCTATCTTACTCGCTTAACCCCCGGTAAAACCCAAGATAACTGTATTCTGGAGCACTTAAAATTTTATTAACAATGAACGGGAATAAATACTCCCTCTACTATTACTGAATATGAATTTACGACCATTGTAGCTAGAATTCTTGCTTTAAGGAATTTTGTTTTGAAATCCGCCTTTTTTCAAGACGGACGATGACTCTGGTAGCTTTTGATACACCTCCTCTTAGAGGGAACTATATCTGGAGAGCGGCTACTAGAGGACGGTCTGGGCGACTCAAGTGGTCACATTGAACCCAACCGACGGTCCGTGACCCGGACTCTTCCAAGTGACATGGGGACGTACTGCATCTATTCAGGGCCTGAGCCTAAACCCGTTAGCGACTGAGGTCATCTTCGGACTCAGCCCGGTGATTGGCTCTCGCTCCCCTAGCCGTTGTCATGTGGGACCAAGGATAAGTTTAGAACCATGAAAACAGCCCATGATCTAATTTGAATATTACGTTGTGTATGGTCCCATGGCAAATGGACTCGCCGAACATTTCGCCAATAAAACAGCAAACAACCAAACAACCCAGGATTTCTTTTTATAACCCAGAATTTCTTTCCCTGGCCTACAAAATGCAAGCTGGACAGTCAGGCAAATAAACATAATGAATAATATAAAATAACTGTGTTAAAATTTGGGAAAACATGACTCAAAGTATAATTAAACAAATCCATTTATTATTGAAGTTAAGAAGACGGAAAGTAATTTGGCCATTTGCCAAGCATTTCCAATAATAATTAATGATCAATGCACTTTCAAATTACAATATTCAATTCAGTTATAATTAAAAGATATCACGGAAAATGCCGTTCAATTATATATCATATTTTCACATAGATAAGGAGAGAATTTAATATCAAGAAATCATTTATATCAATTGAAATTCACTTAATCCTTAGATATATCCTTTACTCTAATAATTAAGATAATTTAGATATCCTTATCTTACACCAGCCATTGTTCTCTGTACGGCATACTATGGATTTTAAATACCTGAAATTTGCTAGTCCATCACTAATGAAGATTATAACACCTTGATACTTTGTTGATGGAAATTAATAGATGGGATCAAGTCCAAATGATAAGCGTCACGATATTAATACTTTCAGGGATTTCTCAACGGAAATTTCAGGAGCGCAACTGCGGATCTGGAACCAACAGAATGAGAGGCATTTATCCGGAATTCGAAATTTAGATGGAATTTACTCCTGAAAAATAAAAAAATATATATTTTAGTAATTAATTAGGGGATATGTTCCCGGACATCTTTCAGGATTATAGATTCATTTTGAATCCAAACCAATCCTTCACAAAGCCTAAATCCTTTGTGTTAGAATACACCCAGGAGCTCGACCGTAGGGCTTCTCCAAAAAAGGGTTCCAAGGCCGAAGGAAGCACATGTTCTCCGAATTTTGATATTTGATATTATACATCCGCGCAAACTCCTCTCATTGGCTAATTCAAGGCGCATTTTCAAAAAGTACCTTCGAAGTCACACATCGGAAGAGCAAACGAGGCAAAGACAAATGAACAAAAAAACAAAACATCTGCGCTTTCTCCGTTTCCGATGAAGACACAGCCTGCATTTTTATGCTGACTGATTCGTAATTATAAAATGGAATGAAATGGCTACGCACAGAGAACGAACGATTTGCCGTTAGATCCAAAATGTCGATATGACACAGTGGCCTCGCAGGAAAAGAGATTTTGTTTGCCTCCGGCGATCCGCATAAAAAAAGCCTCTAAACTAGATACAAGGTGAGGTTGCGGGACCCTCCAATGTAGTCCATTATCTACAAGCTAAACCTCTAGCACCATCTAATTCATTTATAACGGACTCTGTTTTTATCCTTCGAACAACTGCCGCACAACCTCGTTGGTCGGAATATCTCAAAGGATACGCTCCAAAACAATTATTCCATCCTATTTAAGAATCCCCCAGGTCGACGTTGTGATCAGTCACTTAAATCCGAAGATAAAATAGGTTGTTAATTCACAAAAAAGCATAATTTGATGCAAATGAGGGTAATAATAAAAAAGGGGTTATTATGATCTTACATAGAACCTTACATATAAGCAAGAAAGTGTTCAACTGAATACGTTTATTGTTTTTGAAATTTAAATGGGTACCCATCTAAAACGATACTTTGGGAACGTATCAAACAGAGAGTGATTTTAATAAAGATGTTTTCAGTTCTAAATAAATTGCCCAAATCGAAATCTCGGTTCCCATTTGTCGTGTTGGTATAAGTTTCTAAAAGAATACTTCACTTTTTAGCGAAGAAAGAAGCTTCTATTTTATAGTGACATAAAAGATCCTAGAAAATGACTACTTTGCTCCAAGAAAAAGATTCACCTAACGTTACAATTTGGAGAACTTTGCCATAAATAACTTTATCTCCTCTGCAATTCAGTCGGAGGGATTGTTAAAGCCTTCTCTTACACCAAAAGACACTTTCGTGGATATTAAAGTTTTTGCAACAAAGCTGAGAAGAAAATTTGATTTGTTATAAGAGAACAAACCCTCTGTGATTAAATCTCAGAGTATGTACGACACTTCATGTAATTTGCAAAGAAAACCCTTTTTTATTGCATTCGATGCTGAAATCGATCCTATTAAGAGATAAGTGTATAAAAAATTTAAAGCAATATATTCATTTTGAGAATTTTTGTTACATTTATTTTCATTTCATCCACTTTAAAATGACATAAAAGTTGTTATTAAATAAAATATGCACTAGTAGTATATACACTTCTTAGTACAGAATATACAGAGGTCGTTCGCACTTTATGGAAACGATTTTGTACTTATGTTTCTCGTTAGCATTTTGAGATAAAGATTTGGCATTTTCAATATAATCGTCTGTTACTGTTTTGTTTTGATTGGAACGTAGAATAAAAGATTTATTTTGAAAATGACTCCTGAAATTGATAGATGACTCGAAGGTTATGTAAATGGGCCTTTCGAGGAAAATTATTCGTATCAACAATTTTTTTTTTCTTTTATCAAATGGCCAGGCACTTGACTTTCATCATTCGCCTATATATCGGCCAGGAACGTGAACCATTTAGCCGTCCTAGGACGTTGCCCCAGGCGCACGAGAAGGGGGCGGAACACACTGCGCCCAACAACACAACATCCATGCCTTACGTGGGACTCGAACCCACAACGCGGCGGTCGAACGATCACATGGAAACGCTCGCATTGACCGCTCGACCACCGTGTCGGCATCAACAAATTGTAATGCGGTGTAAAAATCGAGGTTATTGCATTTCAAAGAAAGGTATGTTTATTATATTAAATTTGAAAGGTATAAAGCGCCTAGCTGAAAGTGAAAATGAAAAAATAGCCGCAAAATCGCATCCTAAAACTGTTCGAACGCGGGTAAATATCAAGAAAAAAGTCTTTGATCCTAAAAGAAAACACCTACTTAAAGATTCATTGCATCGAAACTGGTAATGTCTTCTGGCACTATAGGTAAACTTATTCATAAAGATTTGAAGCTATAAAAGATGTTTAAATTTAAAGTTCATCTGCTTTGGCAAAGCATATTGCTGAAAGAAAAACAAATTGCAGAAAATTATGTGAAAAACACCTAGCTGCTAATAAATGGAAATTTATGGTAACATTCGATGAGGCATAGGTGCATTTAAATGACTGTAATAAGAAAAAGCAATTTTCTATTGCTCAACTGACGAAAATGACCGAACGAAATGGCTTCGTCAATGTACAGAAAAGTTCCCAAAGGGATTCATGATAGTTGCAGGATTGTGTTACAAAGGTAAACTAAAACTCAAATAAGTCTCAACTCTCAAGCAAAGCTAAAATTAATTCACTCTACTATCAGCAGAATATTTTAGAACCAATTTTTGAAGAAGAAATTCCAGCTTATATGGAAAGGGCGTCAATAAAGTTGAGCTTCATATATACAAAGCCTCTAGTTACACGTCTAAGTCAACTGCAGTATATATTTAACAAAGAAAGAATCAGAAACAGGAATAAAATGTATCCCATTTAATGAAATAATACCTGTAAAATCAGCTGACTCTTCTCCCATGGACTTTTGCACTTTGGGTTTGTTAATACGAGCCTTAGAAAAACGGCATCCAAGAACACTGAATGGACTTTGGGAAACGACCCAAGAGGAGTGGGTTAAAATTGACATGACGATGCTAAGAAAAAGTTTACTTTCATGGAAAATTTAAGCTAGAGCTATAGTCAAGAATCAAGGCTATCAGATAGAAGCAAATCGCCGTAAGAAATACGCCCTTTATGCACAAAATTTAATTATCAAAATCGTTTCCATAAAGTGCAAACGACCTTCTGTATATATAAAGAATCTAAAAATTCCACAATTTGTGGTGAACTATAAATATTTTTTTTAACTTTCTTTTTGAAATTTCATTAGAATTCCAACAAAAAGAAAGGGGTAATTTTCCTGATGCTAAAATAATATACAGACACATAAAATCACAATTTTTTTGTATAGATAATGTCAAATATTCTCAACGTTGCTCGTGATTTAAAATATGTACACATTCCTATAGTATTCTAAATGACATTGTTATTCAAAACATTCTATTAAAATATTTTATTTAATCCTCCTAAAAAGCATAATAATAGCTGTTCTCGCAATACAAAATTATCTTCACATGCATATCTAAAGAATAAAACATCCTGGTCCCGTTTGTAAACATATTTACAAAAAATGTGAAATTTGATCCACATATGCAAAAATGAAAGCACTAAAACAGTATTAGAAGTTATACCCGTACCATTTTCATTCTGTTTCCACTATTGGCTAGGCACAATATATGAGTTTCAAAAATATCTGCCAAAATAAAACAGATGACATATGAAATTGAAAATATCAATAATTCCCGTAATATTTAAATACAAAAGCCATGCTTGATATAATCAAGTCAAAAATGCAATTTCAATAAAAAAATGAATACATGAATGGTAAATACTTTATAAAGCATTTTATTATTAATTTTGTTCATTTTATATACTATTTCACAAGTGTGCATAAAGTAAAGCTTCAAATTTTCTAAAATACTAATTCGATTTTTTTTAAAAAAACAGTAAAATTCTGTTATTATGAATTTTTGTCATAACGAACGCATTTCAGCGGTTTGAAGAATTTCGTTATAACGGGATATAACTGTATTAGAAATTTTATTTTCAAGGAAAGAATTACCTCTCTTTAGCACCTCTAAAAAAGAAAACGTACATTTGCATGGCTCTGGAATCGAGCTTAACATACACTAATATGTTTGGTAAATGTGCCAAATGAAGTCACTCCCTCCCCCTTTTCCATCGCTCATCTCACTTTCATATCAAGGAATTGTGATCTACTTAGTAGAAAATTAATACCATTACAAGTAAGGTGCGCTGGTAGCATACCTGAGTGCTAATCAGGAGGGCTGAGTTCGATTCCTGATTCCAGCCAATTGATATATTTTGTGGCGGCGGGAAAAGTGCACACGACGGTGCCAGAAACAAACCGAAAGTACATAACTGAAATATACTCATATACCAGCACTTACCAAACATAATCTCATATCCCAACACTTACCAAAATTTCAGTAACAAGTTGTGATAATGCGTTGTGTTAACACGATGCGATAACCCAAGACGTTTCTCCGTCCAATGAAACATTGGATGGTCAGCAATTTTTCCGATGGCATTAAGTTTTTCCGATGGTAACAAGCTGTGATAATGCGTTGTATTAACACGATGCGATAATCCAAGACGTTTCTCCGTCCAATGAAACATTGGATGGTCAGCAAGCTAATTTTTTTTTCCGATGGCATTAAGTGGCGGAAAGTACATAACTGAAATATACTCATATACCAGCACTTACCAAACATAATCTCATATCCCAACACTTACCAAAATTTCAGTAACAAGCTGTGATAATGCGTTGTGTTAACACGATGCGATAATCCAAGACGTTTCTCCGTCCAATGAAACATTGGATGGTCAGCAAGCTAATTTTTTTTCCGATGGCATTAAGTGGCGGAAAGTACATAACTGAAATATACTCATATACCAGCACTTACCAAACATAATCTCATATCCCAACACATACCAAAATTTCAGTAACAAGCTGTGATAATGCGTTGTGTTAACACGATGCGATAACCCAAGACGTTTCTCCGTCCAATGAAACATTGGATGGTCAGCAAGCCAGTGGCGGTTCGTGAGCGACATGTAGAGGGAGGCGCTCATCTATGTATTTATGTACATATATCCCTCAGTTTGTGCCAACTACGTCTTTTAGACTTCGAGTTCGTCGTTTGTCCGGCACTGATAAATTGGTTCCGGAGTTACCTCGAAACAGCCGTATGCCAAATTATTCTTTTACTTGCGCTAATATACGTTGTGCAAGTTTCCTTGAAATGAATAAGAGCCTATTGCAACAATAGAAATTATTTGAATACATTTCTAAATAAATTTCTATCAAATTTGTAAAAATTAAATACTCTCAGTCGTATACATGTGCAGTATTTTTTTATGATTAGCGCAAATGTTTTTACACCCAAAATGCACACAATTTTTCTCGTATACACTCTATGGCTAATAGTTTCGTACCTGATCGTCCTTGTAACCCAAACAGTAACATAATTAAAGAGCGAAATTCAACTAAATCTACGTCACTATATATAGAAATCGGTTTTTATAACAATAAGTAGTTAGCTCGTTGCGCGGGTGCAACAAAAGTGGATCAAAGTTTAGAGTGAGAGCAGATCGAGTGGGTCCATTGTAGAGTAGAAAATACAGTGTGAAAATTGCATCAAAATCGGAGCAAAAGTCACTAAGATAGATAAAAATGTAAACATGAAAAATAGGAGGGTCTCCCCTCTTCCACCACGGTTGTTTCATATTACATAATAACAGACGATATTTGTGTGTCGATGTGTGTGTAAGGTCTGTAGCGGAAAATGTAAACATCGTACGGCCTTGAAATGTCGTACACGGATATTTCAGGAACCAAGTCGATGCATTTTTTGTAAAACCGAAATATGAAATTGAGGCTACTTAAAGTAAAAGTTATGCCCAGGGGGTTGACATAATAGGGTTGTATATCTAAGTAATTGCCACCAGCAAAATCTAAATCGCTCAATTAGAATGCGAAATAAGAAATTTGGAGGCGGGGGGCTAACCGAACTGAAAGTTACGCTCAGGGAGATGACACAATAAATATGTATATCCAGTTCACATATACAAATGGTGCCGGGACTATAGCCACCAGCGGAATCAAAATCGCCCAATTAGGAACCGAGATGTGAAATTAGAGGGGGAATACTTAAAGAAAATGTTGCGCCCAGAGGACTGATACGAAAGAGATTTATATTCAAATGGTATAAAGACTGTAGTTACCAGAAGATTCAAAATCGCTCAATTTAGGAACCAAGATGTAAAATCGTGCGGGCTAGTTAAACTAAAAGTTACGCTCAGGGGGGTTGAATAAAAAAATATGCATGTTCAGGCGATACACGTATAGATAGTGCAGAGACTATAGCCACCACTAGATTCAAAATCGCTCAATTAGGAAGCGAGATGAGAAATTTTTGGACTACCTCAAGTAAAATGTACGCCTAGGGAGTATCGGAGCAATATTGGTCTTCAATGAAATTAGAAGCAAAACCAGGGGGATTGAGTAGTGGCCGGTGAAGGGGGGGGGGAGATTTTAAGGAAAACGACGTCAGATCAAAGAATCAAGTATCTGGTTGAAAATTGTTTTTTAATATTCTTTAACGAATATCTATAATTTTTTCAATCTTTAATGTTAAATAGCTGAAAAAGTAAGACAGCTGAGTAAGTCAAGAGATCCACCCCCTCAGACAACACATTTCTGAAAGGGTCACCAAAAATATCCACCGGTATGCCACAAATACAATTCTCGTGGCTTTTAAACAATTAGGAAGTCAAACGCATTGAAATTCGTCACAAACAAAGCATAGAACTACCCTAAATCAGAAATGATCCCCTTTCCGAAGGACAGAACCACCCTACATTAGAAATAACCCACTCCCCACCGGACGCTTACGGAGCGAAACAGTTTCAGTAATACGGATGGGTGGTTCAAAACTAAACTGAGTGCCCCAAACAGTGCATTTTCCTACCGAAGGCGAAGAACAGAAACTCCCAAAATACCACAAATAACCACCACTTATTCAATTAAGTAAAAAACACAAAATATGTATCGAAACTTTTTTGAATTTCTATTTTCTGTATCTGATACTAAACTATTCCTCGGTAATAGTTTTAGAATTATCATAATACAACGATAATTTATTATATTTGAAAACTTCATTGAAAACAACTGAAATTAATTCAAATGACGTCATAGAAAAAATAACACGCCTGGATCTCTCTATAAAAACAGGATTTCATTCATAACTTTCTCCCATTCATTTCATTCATCACAATACTATAATAATTTATTTTATTTAAACATTTTGTTTAAGACCATGGAGCTACAAAAAATTAAACTCTATGCTTGAAACTTCATCGAAAAAAATCGTCCTTCTCTTTATGATATCAATTAATATTTCATTCATATCAGCCATGCAGACTCCATGGACTAAATTATTTTGTGTTAAAAAAAATACAGGAATTCTAATACAACTCATTCTATATATTTTGCTGTTTACATTTTACATAGGTGAAAAATAGGCTTAGTTGTAGAAATAATCAAATTTAGATGAGCATTTAAACTCAAATATATTGTCATTGCGTTGTTTCAGTATGTAGATGCACAGAATTTAAGCAAAAATAAAGTAGTTTTAGGACGGATACAACACTCAATATGAATTAAAAAGAACTTAAAAAAATCACGATTTTGAAACAAGATGGATGCCATATATCATTTTGAAGTGGGTCATGTGATCGTTTCATATCATGGTCACGTGATCGTTTCATATCATGGTCACGTGATCGTTTCATATCATGGTCACGTGATCGTTTCATATAAGAGGTGTAATTATTATTTTAATTTTTATTTAAAAAACTACTGAATATATTTCGCTGAATTTTTTTTTTATATACTTTATGGTACAATTTGAATATTACCTAAAATTTTCGAAGCAATTTGTGAATTTTAAATCCGCTTAAAAAATGTTTGAAAAATTAGGTCCCATAGGGCTCAATGTATGTCATTTTTTCGACCCGGGTTCAATCCAAAACTAATTGGGTGATATTATTCATTTATATTCCCATAGGTTCTACAGGCCGTCTGAACAACATACTAAAATTTCATTTTGATTAAGTCATTTTTACGGCAGTTATCGTGCTAACGGACAGACAGACAGACAAAATGAACAAAGTCATAAACACTTTTCAACTTTGTTGTAGAGTGTTAAAAAGAAGGGACAGAGAAACACACATTTATCAAGAAAAATTCGAGGCCAAATTAGCGAAACTTAGCCAATTCGAGTCAGTCGTTCACAGTATTCGTTTCTTTTTGGCGACGAGCCGCGGGAACTGCCGCGGCTCACTGCGAATTGAAATATTGCAATGACTGTTTTTTTAACTCTTAATTTCTATTGCCGTTATATTAACATACCGTTCATTCTATCAGCCAGAGGCGATAAAGGGACGCGGCCTCTTTAAAAATCCCTCGTCTTTCCCTATAATGCAGTATTTTCCCCTATAGACTTAATATAGTATGAAAAGATCATAATAAAAGAGCTCTTTCAAAGTTTTAGTGCTGCCGTCTAGTGACAATTTCATCACTTATTTTCAATAATTCGAATTTTAGTTGAAATAAAATTCAAATAATTTCCTTAAAAATTGTAATTAACCTATATAACTAAAATAATTTGAAGTGCTTGATCAAGGGGGTCCGCGCGGCCCCTTTGAATAGCCGCCCCTGCAGCAAGCTAATTTTTTTTTCCAAGCATTGACTCTTTCATCTTCGCCTATACATCGGCCAGAACAGTGAACCTCCTAACCGTCAAAGACGTTGCCCCAGCGCACCAGTGGGGGTGGGAACACATTGCGCCCAACAACACAAACATCCATGTCTTACGTAGGACTCAAACCCACAACGTGGCGGCCGATCAATCGTTGGAAACGTTCGCCTTGACCGTTCGGCCACCACGTCGACTGAAATGAGCCAACAGCAACACTACGCGGTGTTCCCAGGTGGTCACCCACCCAAGTACTATCCGCGCCCGATGCTGCTTAACTTCGGTGATCTAACGAGAACCGGTGTTTTCAGCACGGTAGAGCCGTTGGCTTAGTAAGCTAAAATAAATGTGTGGATTATTTTGAGCAAAGAATAAGTGGCGGGCCAGAGGCGGAGAAAGGTTAAAGAGCATGTAACAAATTCTTACTTTATTTAACATATTTTAATCACAAGAAATAATAATGACATTAATTGAGAACATACTTAATTCCTCTTTATAAGCAAATATCCACAATTTTTAATTTACTTAACAATTCTTATTCAATCAATTTACTAATTTCCAATAACATTAAATTTAAAGCATTATTATATGACATCTTATTTTTACACAATAAATATATATATATATATATATATATATATATATATATATATATATATATATATATATATATATATATATATATAGAGATATATATACTATATATATACTATATATATATATATATATATTCAATATTCATTCTATAGAACAATGTTTAGGGCCATTTACTTATTTTCGTGCACAGGAATTAAATCGGACGGATTAAATATTTCCTTTTAATACGATCGTTCACACTAGTAAATAATCTAAATAACAGTTTGGATTTCAATGGTTGCACACAATAACATTCGAATAGATCCAACCTTGATCTGGACGCTTACCATCGGATCAAAACCACAGGAAAAAAATTGAACTTATTCAGTATGAAATTTTACATGGAATGGGAGATTGTACCGAGATTTTGAAGATCCGAAATTTTGCATGGAGTTAGACCTCATGCCAAATTTTTGTTAAATCAAAACTATCGCATGGTATTAGACCTCATGCCGAGATTTTTATAGGGACGAAATCTTTGCATAGAATAGGACCGCATGCCGAATTTTGTTGAATAACAAAACAATTGCATGGAATTAGACCTCATTGCCAAAACTTTAGTTATCTCGAAATGCTTGCATGGTATTGGACTTCCTGCCGATGATTTTGATGAACCGAAACGATAGCATGGTATTAGACCTCATGCCATAAATTTAGATATATCGAAACATTTGCATGGAATTGGACTTCATGCCGAAAATTTAGTTATCCAAGTTATATCAAGGGATAACGTCCTTAGAACCAAAACGATTCATCCTTCATCACAACAAAAGCCGCCTAGCTCCATAGCCATTGACTTATTTCACCGCCTCCATCGTCGGCAAACACACTTACCCTTCGACAACCAGATTCGAAAAGCCCTTGTACGACTCCAAACCTCGCCTAAAATTCCATTCAGAACATTAATAGTCCAGTCCGTAGATACATTGTACCTTGCAAAAGGTGGAGTAGAAGATTTTTTTTTTTGCATTTGTATATATTGATGCCAACATGAAAAAACCAAGTTATCCAACATGGCCGACCCCGGGAGAACTTTTGGCGGCCGAAAAACCACGAAATTTTATGACTTTTTTTGGTTTTTTCAAAATATCTCAGAAACGATCGACTTTTGCGATTCTTTCTCAATATAAAATTTAAAGATAATTAAATTTCCTACAATTTTTACTATTACAACTATTTTATAGCACGAATAGTAAGCGCACTACAACTTCTTAAAATCTGACATTTTTTCTCAACTAAAAAAACGCATTAACACCCCTTGCCCACCTGACCCCGCAGTCACAATTCTCCCCCTCACATTTCGCAGACGACTCGATCAGACCCCAATAACAGCACATGTTCATATTGTACAACTGCAACATATATTATACTTCACAATACATTTTATTCTGATGTTTTACCTACACAGAAGCGATATTTGAATATGAATGAATAAATATGGGAGTGATAATAAGCGAAATAATAATAAAGCATTAATAAGCAAAAATTCATGACTTGTGTGTTGTAATTCAACTAATTTTCTAGGTATAATACATCAACATAATGAATAATAATACCAATGCACCAAATTAAATTTAAATAATCTCCACAAATGCCCAAACTTGTTTAAAGTACAAAAACAAATAATTATCTTCAAAAACACAAATTGCAGAAATTTAACATTTATATACAAATTACAAGAAGATTCATACAGGTTTGAAACAATTAAAGAAAGGAAATTAGTAAGTAAAACTGATAACATACATATTTATCTTCTTCGAAGACGTTTTTAAGATGTGTGTTCTTCTTCGGGTTCAGCAACCGTAGGAGGTGGAAGGAAGTTGTCATCCTCAAGTTGTTCATCCACGTATTGCAGTGGTTTCAAGAGCTGGTGGAGTAAGTCATCTTCCTCTTCAGTATCATCCAAAGATGAAATTGGTACGACATTGTCACACCCCATGTCATTGCAGTGCTTGCACTTGCTGGAGCATTTCAAACCTGCCTTGCGACAAGAGCAGGGTCCACTACACCCTTTCTTGCAAGCGCAAGACACATCACTCTTCAGAAGATTCTCAGATGCTGAATTTCTTTTTGTGTCAACAGGCAATAGATCTTCCATGCTGCACGCCCAACCCCATTCCTCCGGGTTGGTGCCATTGCCTAACCAGCTTTGAACTTGGTAGTAACACTTGTAGGAATGGTAGCGTGCAGCATCGCACGTAGGTGGTAGTCGTGTGAGATTTATTTTTCTGTTGGAGACTGATTTTGCAAACAGATTAAATCGCAAAGTGTTCAAGGATTGGTCAGAATGGATGTCACCTGTGTATAATGTTTACAGAATTTCTTCTCCAGCTGCAGCTATATCATCGTGACTGCTGGGTGGATCCATGAATGTTTTAGTGACTTTCTTCACTTCAGGCGATTTGTTGACAATCTTGCACAATTTAATTTTGCCTTAACTAAAGATGGCTTATGTGGAATCACATCCACTAAATGCATGGATGAACAGGATATTGCCTGGGTCGAACTTAAATGATATAGTTGAAAATAACACATTGCCAGCATTCCCTCTCCTAGGCTTAAGAAAGAATAAGTTGCTGAATGACTGGCCTAACCCTGTCATCAGAACTAGCAGATCGATATCCTCCCCAACTACGATCACATTTTCATGTTCTTTTGCCTTCGAAATGGCAGTGTTGACGATCAGTAAGTCAGCGTCCTCTTGAGCATGCTTGACTTCAATATTACACTCTTCAAAATTAGCTTTCAGAAGTTCGATCAGACGACTCTTGTTTTGATTGTTTGCCAAAAATTTTTCTTGGGAGACTTGGTTGATCGCATTCGCTTCAAAGATTACATCAGGGGAATGGTGCATCCTCATACGACACAATCGCTCAGATCTTTTGGTGCCAGTACGTGCAGGATACCCATCGAATACAACCACAACTCGCGATCCAGAATGTCTCTTAAGAAATGAAGAATAATGCTTAGTTATATTAGCAAAGGAAGTATTTTGAGGCCAAATAACTTTGCGTAGGAGGCAGCCTCCATCTATAACAGCAAACTGTTTCTTCCCTGCAATTTCTTTGCAATCGACTGGGGTGAAAGCCATGTATAATGAAGACTTTGTACCTTTCCGTATGTCTTCTTCGGAGAAAAGTGATATCGGGTAGGGTGCAAGTTCATAAGTAAAAAACATTTTTAAGTCTTCATCAGACTGTTTCGAAAGACACAATCTTTGGAAAAGTGTCAGCGGATCAATAGCAATTACTTTGAGGGTTCCTGCTTTAATACTGCTGACAACCGATTCAAGGGTTACAACTTTGTCTTTCCTCTTGAAAGTCACCTTTTTAAAATTTCCATGAGCGACCATTGTCATGTTTAATAATGTACATCAGAAAATTGTTCAATTTCATCACAAACATTTTGCATGAATATCATAGCCAAAGTCCATTTTGCTAAAACACCGTCTGAAAATCCTCTTCCACGTGTGACTCCTCCACAGGCTTTCATATTCCTCATAAGTGTCTGTTCAATGGTCTGGTCAGATGAAATTCCACACCAGTATACTTATTGGAGCGTCGTATGGTGAATTTCCTTTTTGTGGAGAAGTCGTGAAATTCAGTTGGGTCCATTAATTGTTCTAGTTTCAACATGTCTTGAAGGTAAAGATGCGCACTTTTGGCGTATAAGAAATGGCCAGCCGCATGGAAAAATGGTAGTGCTTTTTGAATGGAGTCAAAAGGAAGTTTCCAGTTGCCTATACGCTCAGCCTCGGTGAACTGTTTGAGGAGTGTTATCATACGAAAATATTGAACCCATAATTTTGCTGTGGGTCCCTTACATTCGAGCACATACAAGGCTTGTCTAAATTTTGCAGCAATACCCATTAGACAGGCATTATTGGTGCAGGTTGTGAGTAATATGGCTTATCTCGCTTTCAGCTGTGAAGCAACCGCCATTCCTCAAGGCCACCCTCAACTGGCGACGTTTCCCCTATCCCTCCCCATCCTCCGACACCTTTTCATGCATCCAATATTTTACGCATCAGCAATATAAGCAAAATATGTGTTGCGCATTTGGAGGAGAAGTAAATAGAAATTAAGAGTAAAATAAAACCGATTTTTATTTGAGTTTTATCAAATTGAGAAAAAAATGTTAACATTCAAAAATCTGTAGCGCACTTAATATTCGTGTTATAAAAAAGTTGTAATTGAGAAAATTGTAGGAAATTTAATTATCTTTAAATTTTATATTGAGAAAGAATCGCAAAAGTCGATCGTTTCTGTGATATTTCGAAAAAATAAAAAAAAGTCATGAAATTTCTTAGTTTTTTGGCTGCCAAAATTTCTCCCGAGGTCGGCCATGTTGGATAACTTGGTTTTTTCATGTTGGCAGCAATACATACAAATACAAAAAATAAAATCTTCTACTCCACCTTTTGTAAGGCAAGCCCCTTTTTCCATACATATTGACTGTACTATAATATCATTCGCCGAAAAGGAGCAAAAGGTGACGTCACACATCCAGCACTTTCTGCACGTCACAGGCCAGACATCGGTGGCGACCAAGAAATTAATATAATAAACAAGTCAAAGGCCGGGCAGAACAGAATCTTCAAAATCTTCTATCTAAACAAGAAATAAATTCACGAAAAAGGCTCAAAAACATTCTCACAAGCTGTCGTGCGAATTCTCGCTACGACAATTTAAATGAAATAAGTCTAATTTTCTACAACCTTTTTTAGAGCATCTTTTATTTTATAATTATCTTTTGTATGTTATATATGCATAACCACTATAAAATTTTCTTATCTACTCTTATTTATAAATAAAACTAATTCCTTAAAATTTGAAACATCTCTTTTTTTCCTTACAATGGATAGTATACATATAAAGGCAAAAGATGGTGATAGGGTCAGAAGCCCGTTTCTTAGATTTCGATGATTTGCACTGTACATCCTGGCCATCTAATACGATTCAAATAGTTTTCAATGTCTGTCTGAGAATTTGCGTTCTGATGCCTCTCAAATAAATTAAGCAAATTAAATAATAATTGTTACAATTGCGCCAATCGGAAAACATCAGAGACATAATTTTTGAGGAGCACGAAGCAATAGAAAACTTAAAGCAATGGAAAAGTATTGGAACATGGTTTTTTTCTATAAAATCGGAAGTCACTTATAAAAAATCTGATGTGGGCAGCACATGACTGTCCTTATATAATGCAATGAATTTACTACTTTTACTGTAAAAAAAATTGGTTATTCTTATAGTAGATACTTATATTCAAGATATTGAATTTCCGTCAATTAATCGTCATTTTTATACATTCGGCGAGATTTTCGTTAATTTGGCAACATATAATAAAGTCGCCGAGTTGGCGACATTCCGCCAAATTCGTCGCAAAAATCTCGCCAAGCGTTATGGACGGAGAAATAAGTTATTCTTCTAGCAGATAAATGACTATTGGCGTTCAAATGCAAAAGTATTACTCAAAGTGTCTTTTCTTATAAATAGAACGAGCTAGAACCACAAGAATAATGTCACCGAATTTATCGCATGATATTACATATCAAAAGTGAACATGTTTCTCAAGAGTTAATATTTGTTTTCAATTTACGGAATATTTTGATAAATTTATTTGAAAAATGTGCAATATCTAGAGAATGGTTCATGCTAACGTTCTAAAGTTTATGTCAATCGTTTTCTAAGACTCAATTCCATAAGAAATGTCTATTTGGGTAATTTTATTAAATGTTTTGATTTTTTGATGATTTTTTTCAAAATTTCACTCCAAAATTTAAGAGGGTTCTGAACATTCGATTGTGTTTAAAAACAATAGGCTTCCAGTATTCACGGATTGCAATTTTTGTACCAAATTTCATTCGAATCGCGCTCCATCAGTTTGTGGGATATCGTCTGCACAGACTCACTGACATACACACACACACACACACAGACGGACATCACCTCAAAAATATTCGATTAGTGATCACGGATGCTTGAAACGTGCTCTCCCATTGAAAACTCGAATTCGAATTTTCGACTCCGTCACAATATTTTCCTTATACATACTATGTATATAAGGAAAGTAAAAACGAATTTTGTTGAATTTATTTTACAAAACTGGAAATTTTAAACACAATTGTTTATTCAATAAAGAATATCATTTACAGAACGTTAACAGGCTTCGTTCTAAAGATATTACACATTTTTTTATCTATTGTCAAATACGTATTCTTTGCAAATACTTTAAACCAAAACCAAATAAGCGTTATTGTTTATGTATGACCATGATGATTTAGGTGTTTCTATTTCGCCACAGGCAGCACAATATCTTTCGAATCGAAGGAAATTTCATAGAATCATTTCAATCCAAAAACATGAGATGTTTATTCAGTAGCGAAGCGCAATAAAATAATTCGAGGAGATATAAACGAAGAACCAGAGTTAGGAAATAAAAAAATTCCCTGCTGTATATTTCAACAAGGATACAAATGAAATAAAATATATTAATCGAATTACAAGAAAATTAATTTAATGACATTCTGCAATTGTGTTATTACAATGGAACCCCGGTTGTGAGTTTCTCTTTGAAACCGAGTCATAAATGTTATATGCGGTAAAACACAATAGGTGGGAAACTTGTATTTTAACTAATTTATAAAAATAAAAAAGTAAGAAAATAAATATGCAACTCGCCAAGTTTTACTTTTCCCTTTTCAAAAATTTTTATTTATGATTCACGCAAGAAATTTTCAATCGTATCATAAATACAAGACTCTTAAGATTTAACGAATCTCTAAATCAAATTTGTTATTAATCTTTAAAATGACACTCAAACAATAAATACTATGTTTTCGGAAACGACACGACGGAAGACGAAAAAATCTGATGTGGGCAGCATATGACTTTCCCTGCAGAGTTATAGCCACTATCTCTTTATTTTAATGAAATTAAATTCAATTACCATTCTCATTTGGTAACTGGACTTATTTTCACAGCTGACGAAGAGAAAATACGAAAAAACTAAAATATCTGGGGAACAGCTAGTCCTAGTGTAATGGTGTTGTTCTTATTTTTTTTCTTCGTTAAAAATTACGTACAAAATAAGCGCTTAATGCATATATTTGAGCTTACGTAGTTTTTTATTTTAGATTTTGACGCTTTTTACGAGTCATTTTGCAAAAAAGGCAGGTTATATTTTTCGAAAAAGTACCAAAATCTAATCAGCACCAGAGTAACTCACAGGCGACTTATCTACCGCATTTCGTGAAATTCGGTCCATTAGTTTTTCAGCTAGAGTGGATGCAGGCAATTTTTGAAAGCCATTTCGACAAAAAAGGCGGGTTCTTTTATCCCGAATCGTACTAAAAACTAATCAGCAGCAGGGTCCCACTCAAATGATTTACGTACCAAATTTTATGAAATTCAGTCCATTAGTTTTTGAGTTAGAGTGGATACATGCATTGCACAGACAAACAAACAGACACACAGACGTCACGCTAAAAATAGTTTTTTCGTATTCTAGAGGTCTCGAAACGTGTAGATCCGTCGAAAACTCGAGTTGTGATTTTCGGCATGATTCCAATACTTTCCCTATACATTACCATATATTGCAGGGAAAGTAAAAATACCCTGTCTTAGAGAAAGAAAATCTTCACACCTCCAAGAAATCTCGCAGCTTAGACACGTCTACCCGAGCTACAGCAGTAAAATGATGGAACATGTGCGTTCATTACCTTTTAGTTCAATTTCCAATTCAATATTTCCTGACACAGGATAGGTATTTAGAAATATATCTGACTCTCCTGAAGAATCACTTGATTATTTGGAGCCAATCGGAGTAAAAATCTGTCTGCATTTCCTCCCTTCGTTTATTTACATAGAAAATATTTTATATTTTTATAACGAATAATATATAATTAAAATAAAAGTTACTTTGTCATAAATTATTTGAATAGACACTGTCTACCTTGCCGTTTCGTCTCTGTTCCCATTAATTGTTAGCGAAATCAAGTTATAACATACTTCTAATTTGTATAACTGTTATTCCACAATATCGAAAATTTATTAATCTGTATAGAACGCCATGTGCTGGACTCGTTAGATTTTTCTATTTCGTTTACGTATGCGCAAAAAATATTACTTATACGCATGCCCAACAAAACTTCATCTATACGCATGCGCAATAAAATAAAAATATCCAGTTGGAACGTTTAGATTGTATCGTTCGGAATGATGATCTATGATGCTATTAAAATAACGAGAGAAGAATGAATTTTTATCCAAACAAGAACGTAATTCATTGCGGTCGTTGATAAATGAACCTGTAACCGGAACTTGAATAGATTACAGAACTTCTTATGGAATCTGGAACGCTTTGATGAATCGTTATCGGCATCATGCAATCAATTTCGGGCTGTGTGAATTTGAAAAATGGTAGAAAACTTCCGAACCAGAAGATAGATCATGCGTTTTGCGAAGAAATTCACAACTCTGAATTTTTGCTTCAAAAAAGAACCTGCGATATTATTTTTCATTTTTATGCATGAAATAATCGTTAATATTTTCGCGAAATACTTTGTACAATAAAAATGTCAATAAAAAATGTTGCTGAATTATTATATTATGAATGTTATGCAATACCGGTGGGGTGTATACTGTACACCTTCTTTCTCCGGATAATGTCTATAAATTTTATATCGGTAGTTTCGGTAGTACTAAACGTACGGTTGGTATCCGTTTGTCTGAACATGCAAGAGACATAAAAAATGGTAAGCAAACGATTGCCCTTGTTCAATTAGTGAATAAAGATAATTTTCGCCCCTTTTTTGAAAATTCTTTTATTTTGTTTAGCTGTAATAACCTTCGTTCTATCTTACTTTACGAAACCCTTTTCATTTATCTATATCGTTCTTCTATTTGTAATTTTGACCCTGTTCAGGTCTTAAGTTATGCTTGGCGACTCGTTCTCTATTCCGTGCAAGTTAAACCTTTACACAGTTACCTTAATTTATAATATTGTTCTAAAATATTTAATGCCTTTAAACAGTTTTTTAAGATATTTATCTTTGAGCTTTGTATATATTTTATAATTTATATCTATTTCATAATTCACCAATTTGTACGGCTGACAATTTTCAAGATATGCAAATTTCACTTAATGGCAATGGATTGTATTTAAACATGTTGGCATATGTTTCTAATTATATCGCCCCTAAAGATGAACATGAGGATGTTCGAAAGTGCTTTAGCTGTATTTGATGTACGTCTGTAGGATGATTGTTTAAAGTGACCTTTGGATCTAGTTTCAAGATCTGTCATTTGTTTAGTTGATTCAGTGTTATGCAATATGTTTTTAATTTTACAGGACATCGTCTGATTAGTGGTCAATTGTCTTTGAATGATTGAATAATATCAGATATCGCTTGCAACTGTATGCAGTAGTATTGGGCTTGAAGAGGACTACGGTCAAACACTCAATTCCTATTTTAATATATTTCGTACGGAAAGTCACACTTCTATTGTTTTAAGTCTATCGAAATTTGTATCACGTAGGTGTCACTATTTAATTTTTTTCCATTCTAATTAAAAGGCTGGTATGCTTTCTATGAGTTGAAATATCTGTTCAATTTTAATGAAAATCCTTTAAACGGGCAATAATGACGCAAATTAAGGTAATTTTTTAAAGTATGCCAAATAAGCAATATTTTAATTATTTTGGAACGCTTAAAGACTACTGGCACCAGGTGCTAGAGAACGAACGCAGTGATCATCCAAAATACGACAACAGTGTTACAAATGTGCTCGAGGCAATTAAATTTTAGAGTTTAAAACAATTGACCCAACTTTTTCATTCCAAAAAATGAACAGTCATATTTGACTGAAATTATGATCAGTACAATAAAAGCAATTCCTTCCAGTCTGCAATAAAATTAGGATGGAGACAACTGTGAGGTAAAATCATTGAAGCAAAAATCCAATTGCAGAAATTTTGTCAGCTCGAGAAGGCCAGGCCCAAATTACTCTGAACCAATCCGGAAGTGGTGTAAAGCAAGGATGTGTGATGTCAGGTTTATTATTTAATATAGTCATGAAAAACACCATCAAAAACAAGAGAAGAGGCATTAGGTGGAAATTGACATCAGTATTAGAAGATTTGGATTTTGCAGATGACATTGTTCTTTTGGCCTCTAGATTTTGTGACGTACAACAGAAAAGTAATGGCCTTAACAAGTTTGCTAAAACTACTGGTCTACAAATCAATAAAAGTAAAACAAAAGTCTCAAGAATTAATTAAAAAACTTCTTAAAATGCAAAATTAGATGATGAATCAATTAAAGATATAAATAGCTTCACGTACCTTGGTGTACTGGTGAACAAGGAGGGTGGAACAGATGAAGAAATCAAAATAAGAATTGCAAAGGCTCAGAATTGTTTTAGAAAACTAAATAAAATATGGAGAACTACTAACATTAATTTAAAAACCAAAATCAACCGCAAATTAAGGTAATATTTTGAAGTATACCAAATAAGCAATATTAGTGATTATTCCTTAGTGAAAATCGTTTTACTATATGGAGCCGAAACATCGAAATTAACAAGGGGCCAATGCAACAAGTTAAATGCCTGGCAGACTAACTGTCTGAGGAAAATTTTGAGAGTAGTTTGGCCTTATGTTATTACTAACACTGAACTCTACAAGAGTACTGGACAGGAAGATAATGAGATAGAGATAAAAAAAAACGTAGATGCAAATGGACATGACATGTCTTGAGAATGCAGCAGCATAACATCCCTGCTGTGGCACTTACTTGGGCGCCTGAAGGAAAAAGATCTCGGGGTCGACCCAAGCTTACTTGGAGGAGACTGGTGGAGCAGGACAGAAATTTGATGGGATGGGCGAGCTGGTCAGAAGCAAGGAATGCTGCACAGGATCTACCACGATGGTGACGCACGCTGAAGGCCTTATGTGCCACTAGGCACGATGAGTTATGATGATGATGATAAATCCGGTAGTGGAAGATAGAAAGGTGTCGAATTTGCTTTCAAGGCGAGAGAGAACGACGGGGCCTACAAAATGAAGCTACCAAGAGAAGATTTTTTTCAGACTCGCATAGTTGCTGGTTATGAAAAGCCATTTTTAGCATTAAGACGTCTGTCTATGAACCAATGTGAAACCAATAGAACAGTTTTTCTCCAAAGATACACAACTTATTAAAATCTACTGTTGTTTCCCTCTGGCAACTATCAGAATGAATCCACAAAATAACAAGAAAAATCAATCATGCATAAAACATTGATTCTGAAACACTTTCCAACTGCAATGCAATTTTATTTAAACATTTCTAAAATGCGATACATTCAGCGGTAATATTTTTATAATTATCACAATACTACATTAATTTATTATATTTGAAAACTTAAAACTTCATTGATAAAAATGAACTTTAAAAATCACGATTATGACACAAGATGGATGCCGAGCCAACGGCCCTACCGTGCTGAAAACACCGGTTCTCGTTAGATCACCGAAGTCAAGCAGCATCGGGCCCGGTTAGTAATTGGGTGGCTGATCACCTGGGAACACCGCGTGCTGTTGGCACATTTCGGAGGCGGTAGCCTGGTGGTTTGCGTGCTGGATTTGCACGCTACCACAACTGCCGCCGTGTTCATACGGAGAACGATCACGTTAAACGTATAGGTCCGTAAGTCCTTCCGAGAGGTTGGTGGAAGGGGAAGGAGGGTACGGTCCCTGTGGAAGCCTCCCCCACTGCGTTCCGGTCTAAATTGGGTGGCACTTCCTGGCCGTCCAAACGGTTACCTTACACCTTTCTGGTAGATCGGACGGTCTGGGTCTCAACAAGATGGATGCCATCTTTTATTTTGAAGTGGATCATGTGATCTCTTCATATAATATGGGTGTAATTATTATTTTAATTTTTATTTAAGAAACTACCGAATATATTTTGCTGATTTTTTTTCATAATCTTTATGGGGTAATTTGAATATTTCCTAAAACTGTCGAAGCAATTTGTGAATTTTAAATTCGCTTAAAATATGTTTGAAACCTCAGGTCAACATAGAATTCAATGTATTTCATTTTTTCAACTCGGGTTGAGTCCAAAACTAATTGGGTGTTAGTATTCATTTATATTCCCATAGGTCCCATAGACCGTCTGAACAACATACTAAAATTTCATTTTGATAAAGTCACTTTTACGGCAGTTATCGTGCGAACGGACAGACAGACAGAATGAAAGAAGTCATAAGCACTTTTCAACTATGTTGTAAAGCGTTAAAAATAAAAATTCGTTAGACAAAAGCACAAAAAGAATAAATAAGTTATCGACTGGTTTCAAATTCAATAAAGTATCTTATTCATCAAGGAAAATGAAACAGCGCACCAGTGTCAGCAAAGCAAAACGTGGGCATGTGTTAATGTTACCTTCCAGCTATTCAATTGCTTTATAAACACTTTTAAACACGTTCAAGATGTCCGTCAGAAAGACAGGTGAGTTTGGGGCTGTGTTGATACTGGTGATCCGTCTCATTTAACCTGACGAAGAAGGCTCATATTTCGCCTTTGAAAAGCATGGATATCTCATTCAAATTTTACATGCTGTTACGTAACAAAGATTTTACTTTGTAGATTTGTTAAAATCAAATTTTGTTATTAAAACAACAGATACTTGAACATGAAAAATACTTCGTTCTTTCAGTATAAGACGCATATAGTTATGCAAAAGCTTCCTTCCCTTTCGCCCTTCTACAGTTCTTGCGATTTTAAAATCCCTGAGCACTACGCACTTCTCTCAATTAATATTAATTACTATATGACCCCGTCGCTATGTTTTGAATCAAGTATATTAAATTAATAACTTCCACAAAGCGACAGAGATTATCGAAGAAATTTAATTTAATCTTTAAAAATATTGAATTAACGTTAAAGCCAACAAGTTGGCGTTGTTGCACCAAATCTGCATGTCAGACAAAAATATTGGATTTTCTTATGTAATTGCCTGATACATTTTAACCAAACGAATCAAGTACTTACTGAAATTACAGTTTTAATAGATAAAAACTATTTAATTAGTATACGGAGGAAATACTTCAAATTAAGTAATTCCAGACGGATATATTTTCTACAATAACATTCCACTCGCCTTAAGCTTGGTTTCAGACATAGTCTTCTAAAGTAAACCTAATTACTTAAAACAAACACCCTACGGACTGTTTAGAGTCTCATTCATTAGAGACACAGTCAATTATTTATTTTCTTCAGTTCGGGGTGCAAATAACAAATATTGCGTGTTTGTTTAAATAGCTTTACCGAAATCAATTAATTGGAGATCAAAAAACTGTTTACTTTTAGTGAGATAACGTTGTACGTATAAGATTACATTCAGATGTTTTCTTAGAATAGGAATTAGGATTGTACGAATAAGAAAGGTGTTGATGTCCGATAGCAATCATGTTATACTCTGCCATTTTAAATTTTTTCCGCCTTATATGCATTGTTAAGGGACAGTATGAACGTATGCCGAATAGAATGAGGTCTTGAACTCATTCATTTTTACGTTTTCATAATATTGAACACAAAAGTATTGTTTTACCGAATATTTTTGTGTTTGGTATATAAAATCCTGCATGTGCTTTATACAGAATTTCTGTATGAAACGAAAAAACGTTTTTGTATGAAATGAACAAAATTTATATGAAACTAACAAAATTTGTATGAAAAAAAAAAATTATCAAAAAACTTGCATGAAACGAAAAAAAGCTTGTCGAAGAACTGAGATGGAACGGAAATGTTCAAAACAGAAAATTATTTTGTCAGAAGAAAGCGGACTATGTCAATCTCTCTGAAACAGAGATCTGTTCAAAACGTAAAACATTCTGGTCCTTTGAAAATCCGTTTAGGACAGACTTTACTGTAAATATATGTAACAATATAATGCTCATCAACTTTAGTTTCAGTCAACTGAATAATCTTGGAGTTATTGTAAAAACTGCAAAATGTGCACCGTTTAAGAGAAGATCTTGATTTTTTTTTATTTAACATTTTTATCATTTTATAATTGTGCCAAATCTGATGCCAATAGGCTTAGTAGTTTTCAGAAAACTCGAGTAAAAATTGCGGCATGCGTGCATACTGGGTCAAATACGGGTAAACTTTCAGAGAAATCATGACGTTTCTATATTCGCGTAATTTTCTATATATGAACCACTTTTAGTTTCAAAGTGATTGCATTCATTTTGCTCAGAGCGTCCGACAGACGGACGGAATGCTAAAATCATTTTTAGTAATCCACACAATCGAAATGTTCTGTATTTTTTATTTGAACGGAAATCATTTTCAACATGGAAACGATACATTTCTTGAAAGAGGAAAGTAATAGATCATCCTCATACATGCATACATACAACTTGATACGTGAGTCCGGTGCATGAGCGGCCGATTTCACGATGTCTTCTATAAGGCAAAAAAGCAATACACATAAAAAGTACATTGGGCAAGACAGGTAAAATAAACAGAGGAACACACATTTTTGTTAAAACAGTTCTAATAAGTTCTCTTCAGTACAGAAGAATAAGATGTGGACCAGGGTCTCCACTTCTACAGAACAAACAAGGCACTTGTCAGCTAGTTGAAATCTATTCAAGTAGGCATGGGTGACTATTATTTCATGTCTGTAAAAACGCGAAACTCGCATGAGCAGCTGCTGATGTTCGGTTCGCTAAAGAGTAGCTTTCCAGAAGCATCACGTGAAAGAATCAGTATTATCCTTATGAATTCTCTCAAATGAATTGGATCACACTCTCAGAAATTATAATTTTAATAGTTAAAACTATTTAATTACTGTACTGAAATACTTCGAACTGTAATTACACAAATACACACTAAACCAAACTGGGATTCCTCCTGTTAAAGAATCTCAATTCTTTTTGAGGATAGTCTCATGAATAGACTTCTAAAATCAACCTAATTAGTATGGACTGTTTTAAGTCTCACTGATTAGAAGACCTAGTCATTCATTTCTTTTCTTCAGTTTAACGCGCAAATAATGAGTACTGCTAATTTGTTTAAATAAATTTTGTCAGCATCAATTCATTTACTCTTAAAAATATTTACTTATCAGAGTGTATTATAACTGTAGCAATGTATGTATGACATTGTATTAAAATGGATTAAAGGCAAATCGGGACTACAAAAAGAAAACCGATGATGATTTTTAACTTTTATAAATAGGAAAATTAGGATTAGTAAAAGTATTAAGATGGAAATTTTAAAAAATATTGGCTTTGAAGCTGTCCTCAATTGATAGCTTTGCTCAATGTTTGCATCGGAGATTCTATGCTCAGTTCGGACATTACAATGAATCGACTTCTATCCAACACAGGGCGCTCCATATAAACAAAAAAGGGCTCAACCGGCAATCCCTTCACCAGTAATAGACGCTCCTGTAAAAGGAATAAGGTTTGCGTGATTATTCTTATGCGCATCCGTCAGTACATATGAACTATTTTATTATTTTTATTTCTTTTTTTTGTATATACAGGGTATTTAAGAAAATTATAAAACACCAACAATAATAATTTATAAGGGAAAGTCCATGAGTGTATACTTTAGGTCTATCTATAGTTAAGTGATCCTGCCCAGTCAAATAAAAGAGATTGCAAGGAGAAAATGTATAACGAACTCGTTAAAATGAGATAGACAAAAAAAAGCATCTTTCAAAATTTGAGAGCATTGTTTAATCTAATGAATAAGTGCGACACTAAAACTGTTACAAAAAGCATTTATTAATAATATAAACTCTTTGATTTATCTGTCTATCTATCTCTGGGTAAAGCTTGGCAAAAATTTTGGCGACGAGTTTGGCGAGATATTTCCAACTTGGCGGCTTTTTTAAATGTTGCAAAATTGACGAAATTGTCGCCAAATCGATAAAAATGACTCCAAATCAATGAAATTAATTGCGTTTTGAAAGGGAATAGTACTGTAATGATGTTTCGATAGCGTTTATCTGTCAAGTCCAACCATCTTACTTGGAGACAAACTTGACGACTTTTTAAAATGTCGCCAAATTTATCAAATGTCTCCAAAATGGTGAAAATGTCGGCAAATCGATAAAAATGTCACCAAATTGATAAAAATATCATCAAATTGATACATATGAAGCCAAATAAATGAAATTAACTCTGTTTTGAAAAGGGGATAGTATTGTAATGATGTTTCGAAAGCATCTATCTGTCAGTCTAGTCATCCCACTTGCCGACAAATTTAGTAAGTTTTTAAATGTCGCCAAATTTATCAAAATATCGCCGAATGGATAAAAGTGTCGACAAATCGATAAAAATTGCGCCAAATTGATAAATATGAAGCAAATATAATTAAATTAATTGTGTTTTGAAAGGGAATAGTATTGTAGTAATGATATTTCGGCAGCGTTCGTCCGTCAATCCAACCGTCCCACTTGGTAAAAAATTTGGCGAAATTTTAAAATGTCGCCAAATTGATTAAAATATCGCCAAAATAACGACAATGTTGGCACATCGATAAAAACGTCACCAAATTAATAAAAATGATGCCAAATCAATAAATTAATTGTGTTTTGAAAGGGGATAGTACAGTAATGTATATAGCGTTTGTCTCTCAGTCCAACTGTCCTACTTGGCAACTTATTTAAAATGTCTCAAAATTGAACAAAATATCAAAAAAATTAACGAAAATGTTACAAAATCGATCAAAATTCAATATCTTGGAAAGAATATAAGAATATATTACAAGAAAAGCCATTTCTATGTTCGTCCGTCCCTGACGTTTCGCAAAGAATTTGGCAAGATGTCGCCATATTGATAAAAATGACGCAAAATCGGAAGTAATGTTTTGCAAATTTTGAATTTCGGCATACCTTCCAGTTTGATACAATAGCGTTATTAGCGAATGGCTAACAACACTGTTCAAGAATGATACAATATACAACACTTACATGAACAAAAATCCAGTGCCGAGTATTTTTAAGAAAATCTCAATCACTATTCAGATGGAATGCACATTTGAATTCAACAAAGAATATGACCGCGTACTTTCACAAGCATGGCAGATACATTTTTGACATACACTACCCGACACAGAAATGCAACACCATGAAAGAGCGAATAGAGTGTGATGTTAAAGGACACATAGACAAAGATCGCATATATAAATAAGTGATGCTAATTTCAGAAGGATAATGCAATACAGTAATGACATAGGCAGGGTGATAAGTAGGGAGTAGGACCAACTCTTGCAGCGATACTAGCAACAACCATTTGAGTAACAGATGCAATAAGCGTACCGATAGTTTCCTGAGGGATAGATGACCATATACCTTCAACCATCCTCCACAGGTCGTTGTCCTCTGTTTCAGGAGAGGGTAGGGCAGTACGACGGCCCATCACATCCCATACATACTCGATAGGTAAGAGATCTGGAGACAAGAAAGCACCTCGATACCTTGCAAGACTTGTTTGTTGATGGTTGCCGTGTACAGTCGAGTGCTATCGTGCTGGGAAAACAGCATTTTGAAACCGCTGAAGGTAGGGCAGTGCAACTGACCGCAGCACCTCATCCACATAACGTCGTGCCATCATTTTGCCTCTGCTACGTGCCAGGGGTGCTGGCTATCGAAGACGATGGCACCCCAAACCATGATGCCGCGTTGTCGAGTAGCATGGCTTTCAACAGTCGCAGTAGGATTGGATATATTTCCACGTCACTTCCAGACTCTCGCATTGCTACTGTCATTCGTCCAAGAGGCTCGGGCCCGACCCCATGGCTATCTCTCACGTCGGTTTCTTGTCGTCAATGGCAGTCTTTGTGAAGGACGGTTTGGGTGCGCGCCGTTTTCGGCCAATCGTCGTGAAACTGTTGTCGCTGATATTGGAACATCCAATGTATCCTAGAAATTTTGAAAAATGTCGACAGTCGTCATTTATGGAGCCGCCACAGCATGCCTTCGAATGCGTCGATCAACACGTGCTAACGCACGTCTGGATGGACCTGTACCACTGCGACAATTCATATGACCTTCTTCTAACCATCTTCTCCAAATCCTTTGCACAGTGGACGCACTACGCGTGTTTCAACAGCGATACGCCAGTATCACCATCCAGCCGTACGTAGGCCTAAAATGAATCCCCTTGCACGATCGTCTCAATGCTGAAACGGACTTCGGCATCATCGGCCAGGCATGTCTTCAACAACACGTGTCTTCTAAAATGAAACAGCTTGGAAAACGGATTTCCGTACGCGACAGGCAGTAACAACTGTTGGCTCATGTGTCATTTCCACCCTTTTTTTCTCGCGCTCTTATCAGGTGACCTACTTGCATTTCAAATCATTTGCATTCATCGGCTAGCTGAGTTTGTCTTGCAATTTGCATAATTATACGGCCCAAAACTTCATGGTGTTGCATTTTCTATGCCTGGTAGTGTATATTTATTGAATTCCGTGTATACTCGTTTCATTCTTTCCTGATCTCTATTCCTACATATTAGACAATGCCGTACAACTTTTTAATTTGCTTAGTATATCTCACTTTGTTTGCGAATTAGTTATTCTAACTAATTTATTTTTTACTAGAGGCGCTGCAGTCCCTTTTATTCGATCGGGCAGGGTCACTTTGCTATAGATAAACCTAACGTGTAGACTTATAAACTCTTGTTTATTAAGTTATTTAAGTGCTTAAAGGCACTCATAAGAACCTTATATAGAATGTATGGGGGAAAACATTGTGATGGAAGTCAAAAACTCATATTTCGACAGATATGCTTTAAGCACACCTGAACACCAAGAAATTTTGGTATTATGTCTGAATAAAAAATCTGATGATGCGACATGTTTTCAAAGAGTTGAGCGATTTGAACAAACTGTATGTCACCATTAATACAATATTTAAAATAATTTATTTTCAGCTAGGTCAAATCATAGAAAACTATCCACATTTTTGTGACATTTGTATTTATAAAACAGTAACTGTGTATTTTGTTAGTAAACCTATATGTATTATGAAAACATTATGAAAGAAGGAAAAATAAAATGGAGTCGGAAAAAAAAATTTTTTGTCTTTAAATCGTCACAGTATATGTTAAAAACACGATCTGAAAAATTATTCGTAATCAACAATATAAAGAACGTCTATACCTTCAGTTTGGCTAAAATGTATTTTTCATACATAATGTACTTCTTTAGTGAAACAGGAAATAAATTAATCTCAATCTCTTAAAGGATTTAAACAGCTCTTACACAAATTGCAATTTTAATATTAAAAATTATTAAATCAGTATATAAAGGCAATACATGAAACAGTATTTACCAGACTGGGATAATTTCTCTTCAAGAAACTTATCTGCCTTGAGGCTGGTTTTCAGAAATGTTCTACTAAATCAAATCTAATTACCTAAAACAAACATCCAGCAGACTGTTTCGACTGTGCAATCAATTACTTAACCAGGAAAATGTGATTTCTTTTTCGGTTTTCAGATCGGAGTGCTGACAACAAATATCACGTGTCTGTTTAAATGCTTTTTCTCGGTGTAAATAAATTGGAACTCAAAATATTTAAAATGTATGAGCTCCACTCAACTTTCTCATACTTTTGGGGGAGCGCCGGCTGGTTTCCATTCATTCGGGTTCGAGCTCGGGACATAAAGCGTGGTGAAGTGATTTGACCAAAAAATATCTTCCAGATCGAGCGCATAACTGGGGATGTGATTCGTAGCAGAAAGTAACTTAAGATCCGGCCCCCTACACACTTCCTCCACTGGAAAGAGCTCAGTATATTATATTATAAGAAACGGCGATAGGCCACGCCCAGAGTCCGCCCTTATCTCAACTCAGAAACACAGTAGCTGAATTGTCGGTTGAAGGTCATGTGACGTACTTCAAGCGTGTAGCTGCAAGGAAAGATGTAACGTCTGTCGTTGTCGTTAGGAAAGTGGAGTGGAATGTGTGTCTTTGTGATGCTGCCATCTCGTGAGAGGAGTTTAGAACTTCGTCAATGAAAGAGAAAGTTGCGTGCTCACTTTCTCCTCTGTCACCAATGAAGGATTGCTGATAATTGCCTGCAGGTTCAGTTGAGGTTCGAATTCGGGACCAATGGTGTACACCCCAACTATATCGATTAGATCAAAAAATATCTTAGGGTCCGAGCGTATAACTGGGGATCTGATTCGTAGCAGAAAAGGGCGCAAAATCCGGCCCCACACTCTTTCATCTATTTAATACAGCTGAGTGAAACTGATTGGCTAAGTGGTGAAGTAAACAACCTAAACTACCAAATGTAGCGACTTGAAACTTTATATACACGTGGTATTTGACCTATAAATAATGAGAAAAACTTTATTCGAAAAATTTGGACGCACAAAATTCGGCTAGACGCATAAAATTCGTTTTTACACCATCATGCATGGAAAAGAAGTATGCTACATTTTCTTATTTGACTCTATTGGTGTATAATCAACCATTCTTAAGATATTTTAATCTATGATTACAGCAAACGATTTTCTTATTGTAATTCATCAATAAATGTATTTATAACTTTTGATTCCAATGTGGTAACTATGACAAACGAGTTAAGTTTCAAATGCCGGAATCGTTTATTAACAATTCTACAACTCAAACTATTGAAAATAATCCGATAATGAATTGATTTGTTGCTTAACGTGTTTGAAAACGTTGGAAATAAGAGGTAGGATTCAAAAGTTTTCGGACTAAGTCTATAACTTAAAAAATATTTGCAGTAGAGCGACTACGATAACGTTTCTGTGTTACTACGTTCTCCCCTTCTTCTAAAAGTGGTTTGACCCAAATCACGTGGTCGGTGACTCGCCACAGCGCCGTATTTTGTAGACGGGTGTACTTAGTAACCGGTGATTGAAAGAAATGGCGTTTTTTGAGCAGAGAATTAATATCAAATTTTGTGTTCGCTAGGGAAAGAGTGCTACGGAGGTTTACAAAATGTTGAAGCATGCGTACGCAAGCTTTTGAGTGGTATCAACGTTTCAGAGAAGACAGGGAAGTGCCGAAGACGACGAACGCGTTGGCCGTCCGCAGACTTCCCGCACAGCTGAAAACAAGTTTCTGCGACGGTGCGTGGGAACAGTCAGCAAACAATAGAGGAAATAGCAGAATCAATTGGGATATCCGAGGCCACATGTCAACGGATACTGACTAAGGATCTTAACATGCATAGGGTGTGTCAACACATCGTTTCCCGCATGTTAACCGAAGACCAAAAGGAGTCAGATCACGTGTGATTTTGCATGACAACGCTCCTGCACACCTATCCCTCCTAGTCGCTAACTTTCTTGCGAAAACGCAAACAACTGTTTTGCCACAACCTCCTTACTCCCCAGATCTCGCCCCCTGCGACTTTAGCCTATTTCCTGAACTGGCAAGTCGCTTGCAGTGTCGTCGATTTCAATCCGCAGATGAAGTTAAAAATGCATCGCAAACTGAATTAAAGGACATGGCTAAAAATGGATTCCAGAAGTGTTTCGATTACCTTTACAAGCGATGGCAAAAGTGTGTTGTTGCGGAAGGGTCTTATTTCGAAGGAGGATGTGTTCCAGCATTTTAATTAATAATATTTTTTAAGTTATAGACTCAGTCCGGGAACTTTTGAATCCTACTCCGTAAGTCAGCATACAGTAATACATAGTTTATGATGATAGTACATAACAGTGTACATACAGTACAACATACAGTAATACATACACAGTTTTACACACCACAATTCCCATGTTAGCAAAACTATAAAATATGTGTCATTTTCATGAAACAATTTTATATATATCGATATTTTATAAAATGTGTAGGTGTAATATTGAGTGATCACTGGCCATTTCACCCAGGCGAAGCTGGAGTGTAAATGCCTGGCATTTAATATAATTCAAGGCAAATTGAGTCACAGTTAATTATATGGTACTTAATACTAATATAAGCATTAGCTAATATAAGCATTCCAGCATTTCTAAACAGCAATTGAACATTTCTGAGCTGATGTCCGTATATGAATACACATCAAGTCATCTAAACAAAATGTGTTTCAACTTTATAACTAGAACCTCGCTAAATTTAAGCAAGATCGGAAAATCTCACTTAAAATTAATAGGTTGATTGATTGATTTAAAAGAAAATCCGAGTTTGAGCTCAGCTATACTTTCATTCTAGACTTTTCACACACTCACATTCCACACTTTTTTAGGCCTGCATCTATCATAATCAGCATTAAAATAGCAAAATACTCATGTAAACAGCACATTATTATCTCTACATAATATAATGGCTTTACTACTTTCACAGCAAAATAATCATGTACAAGACCAATGGAACAGTGTTTTTGGAGTTAAATTGTTCATTAAAAATAAGGCACTTTTCTGGATGACAACATGTATAAGTATTTCGGATAAGTAAATTAACTTAAATTTTAAATACTAAATCCATCTTAATAATAGACAGATATAACAAAAAAAATTGCTATCGACCGCTAAGTATTAGAATCTATTTATTAAACATTAGAAACTAATATTCTTTTACATAAAACCAATGATTTGTGTTCCAATCAATCGATTCCTAAAATTAAAAATCCAAATTATATTGATATAATCTTAATATGTTAGTTATGTATTGAACTTTTCATTAATTGGTTTGGAAAAGTGAATGTGTTGATACTACAACAAACGTTTAATCCTCATACATACAGTTGCCAAATGTGCGTATAAATATAATCATACCACATGGTTAACGTTAAATTAACATCACGTAAATTGAAATTTGGCGCTTTTAGCGACTGACTTTACTAGTTAAAACAAAATGACTTATAACATTCTCACCTGCAAAAAAATGCATAAAATCGCCAATTAAAGAAGGAAATTGTTTTTAAACTGAAAATTTGATATAATTACTTTCCTTATATCCATACACTCGTCAAAAGTGAAATTACAGCACCATGAAGAAATGCATGTAGCTATATGCCAATCACAGTACCGGTAGGAGAGAGAGCCATATGCAGATGAGTAAAAGAACAAAGATATGCAATATAAACTTGTTTATTCATTAAAGAATGTGGCCCCCATGGGCAACTATGCAGGCCGCTAAACGGCAAGGCATGTTATTGATGAGGCTACTAATGGTTGCTGAGGTAATCCTTACCAAACAGCACGGTATGTACTGGTGGTCCCCTGTGCATCTGATAGTCGATGAGGGTCCACACTTGTTGAACGGGAGAGAGATCCGGCCAGGAAAGGATGTGAATTCCGTTCAGACTGTTGAGAGTTCGGTATGCGGTGTGGCATTGCTTTGTGGAATACCATGCCGGGGACGACCTGCACCAGTGGCCAAACCACTGGCATCACAACTTGTGTGACGTACCGTTCTGCTGTCAGATTATCTGTAATGTCCACCACAGCTATCCGCTGATCGAACATGCTACTGCCCCAAATCATTATACCCGGTGTGATACTCGATGATATGGTCTGGCATGTGGCTTTCCTCGGGAAGCCACCACACCAGTCCAAGGCTGTCATTCCTGCACTGGAAGAAGCGAGATTCACCCGCAAACAATACCCAATGCAATTCATTGGTCGAGTTGCGATGACGACGACACCACACTAGACGTAATTCCCTGTGTCGAACTCTGAATAGCACCCCAGTGGTTGGCCGCCGTGCGCTCAGCTGTACTTCATGCAACCTGTTGCGAATGGTTTGGGTGCACGTATGTGCAACCATTAATGGTGGCAGGTTTTTTGCAAACGGATTTCGACGATCCGTTCGGCTAATCTGCCAATATGTGCACTCTGCATGCGGCTGTTCGATCCACTCCCTCTTTGGCGTGTCTTCTGATGCTCATGCGTCCATTGTGTCACACATCGCTGGATGATATTCACGTCGTACAGTTGCACGTATCGACAAACCCACGTCACGCAGCTCCAGGATACGGTATCGTTCCCCAGCCGTTAACTGCTAGTATACAGCTCGCTGACGTCTTCGCTCCATCGCTTCTTCACTTTTTCGAAAGTTCAGCTGCTGCAAATCATCACTGATAGCATTTATGGGAAGAGCCATCTGCTGGTATTTATCACCCGAAACTGGGTGTCAAGTGACCCGATACGAACGAAAAGTTAATCATTTACATATGACTCTCTCTTCTACCGATACTGTGATTTGCCTATGGCTACGCCCATTCCTTCATTTTGTTGCAATTTCACTTTTGACTAGTGTAGTATAATGTATAAGGAAATTATTGTGAGGGAGTCGAAAATTCGAATTCGAGTTTCGAAGAGAGAGCATGTTTCAAGCATTCCTGAACACGAATTAAACGTTTTTGAGGTGCTGTCTCTGTGCGTGTCTGTGCGTAAGTGTGTGTGTGAGAGAGTCTGTGGAGACGATATCTCACGAACGAACGAAGCGATTTGAACGAAATTTGGTACAAAAATTACAATAAGTGAATACTGGAAGCCTATAGTTTTTAAAAGCAATAAAATATTCAGAACTCCTTAAAATTTCGAGTGAATTTCGAAAGAATCATCAAAAAATCAAAACCTTTAATAAAGTTACGTTTTGAAATTTTTACGATAATAAAGTTATCATTAATAGTCATTCCTTATGCAATTTTTCATTAGAAAACGATTGAAAACGATAAGCTTTAGACCGCTATCATGAACCGTTCTTGAGATATTACACATGTTTCAAATAAATGTTTAAGAAAAGCACATAAAATAAAATAAATATTATCTATAGGGAAATATGTTCTTTTCATATGTAATATCATGCGATAAATTGGGTGACATCATTCCCGTGGACCTAACTAGTACCATTCATGAGAAAAAATACTTTGGGTAATACTTTTGTATTTGAACGCTAATACTCATTTATCTGCTATAAGGATAACTTATTTCTCCATCCATAAAGCTTGGTGAGATTTTGGCGACGTATTCGGCGGAATGTCGCCAACTTGGCGACTTTTTTAAATATTGCCAAATTAACCAAAATGTCGTCAATTGATAAAAAATAGCGCTAAATCAATGAAAATGACGAAGTGACGAAAATTCAATATCCTGGAAAGAATATAAGTATCTACTATAAGGAAAACATATTATTCCGTCCGTAACGTTGGCAAACTTTTGGTGACAAATTTGTCGGAATATCTCCAACTTACTGACTTTGCAAATGTTGTCCAAATTGGCGATAATGTCTCCCAATTGATAAAAATTCGCCAAATTGATGAAACTGACGCTATATCAATGAAATGACGACTAATTATGTTCAATATATTGGAAAGAATATTAAGAGTAGACTATAAAAATTACCCATTTCTACGTCCGTCCGTCCGAATGCTTGGCGAGAAATATAGCGGGACTTCGTCAACTTGGTGACTAAAATAGTCGAAAGTAATGTAGCGAAAGTGACAAAAATGTCGCCAAATGGGGAGTAATGTTTCGCAAATTCTGATTTCCGTCATATGACGGGCGTACCTTCTAGGATATAAAAAGTGCTGCTCTCTGTTTGTCTGTAAAACTTGATGATGCATTCTGGAGAATCTAACAAAGCATCGCCAAAGGATAATCTAATAAAATATTACCAACTTCGCGATATTTCGTCCCAGATTGACGAAAATATTGTGAAAATTTCAAAAATGACGCTAAATTAATGAAAATGACGCCTAATTGATGAATTAATTATTAAAATATTTTAATATATGGCCTATATCGCTTATTGAGGATGCTATCAATATTCATAATCGTTAATTTGGAGTTGTGCGGAATATAAGTTATTTGGTTACTTTGAAATAGTATTGTATGTAGTCATCCGGAAAATCGCCAATGTACAATTCAATGGTAAAACAGTACCGTGGATCTCATACATTATTACTTTCTTTATATACATAATATATAAGGAAAGTATTGTGACGGGGTCGAAAATTCGAATTCGAGTTTTCGAGGGGAGAGCACGTTTCAAGCATCCCTGATCACGAATCAAACATTTTTGAAGTGATGTGTGTGTGTGTGTGTGTGTGTGTGTGTCAGTAAGTCTGTGGAGACGATAACTGACGAACGAATGGACCGATTCGAGCGAAATTTGGTACAAAAATCACAATCCGTAAACACTGGAAGCTTATTGTTTTTATACGCAATCGAATGTTCAGAACCCCTCTAAATTTTCGAGTGAAATTTTGAAAAACTCGTCAAAAAATCAAAACGCTAATATAGTTACGCAAATAGACTTTTCTTATGCAATTTTTCATTAGAAACGATTGACATAAATTTTAAAATGCTAACATGAACCGTTCTTGAGATATTGCACATTTCAAAAAAAATATCAAAAAGTAATATAAAATAAAAAAATATTTCCTATTGAGAAACATGTTCACTTTTCATATGTAATACCATGCGATAAATATGGTGCCATCATTCTCGTGGATCTAGTTCGTTCCATTCATGAAAAAAGATACTTTGAGTAAAACTTTTATATTTGAACGCCAATAGTCATTTATCTGCTGTAAGAATAACTTATTTCTCCGTCCATAACGCTTGGCGAGATTTTGGCGACACATTTTGCGGAATGTCGCCTACTTGGCGATATTTTTAATTGTTGCCAAATTAACAAAAATCTCGCCAAATTGATAAAAATGACGCTAAATAAATGAAAATGATGACTAATTGAAGAATATAAGTATCTACTATAAAAATAACATTTTTTTAACTGTAAAAGTAGTTAATTCATTGCATTATATAAGGAAAGTCCTGCGCTGCCCACATCAGATTTTTTTTTACTGTAAAAGGAATCAATTCGTTGCATTATATAAGGAAATACATATGCTTCCCACATCAGATTTTTTAAAATTAATATCTACCTCAAGCATTATTTTTTACAATATAAAGCAAATTAGTGTAAATAAGGATAAAAATTAACTTTTGTCAGAAAGGAGCGTGCTGTTCATATTAGATTTTTTAATCAGTGTACGAAGGAAATTCTTCAAATTAAGTGATAGCAGATTTGAATGTATTTTCTTAAAAAACTCCAATCCCCATCTGAATTCTTTCACGTCGGTCTTCAACACAGCACAAACCTAATTACTTAAAACAATCACCCTGCGGATTGTTTTAACTCGCCAATCAATTAGTAAGCCCGGTAAATTATTTCTCTCTTCAGTTCTTGGGTGGAAATAACAATATTGCTTGTATGTTTAAACAAGTTTTGTTGGAGGAACTTATTTGTAACTTAAAAAGTCTGATTTGGGCTTAATATGACTTTCACTACAGACTCAAATTAAATTTCTCTTTTTTTTTTTTTTCGTAAATCATTAAATCAGGAACGCCCATAAAGGGGGCGAACGCCCTAAATTGGAAGGGCCCGGGCCGCCAATACTTTTTAAAGCTGGAAAAGACATGAAAAATTCACATAAAATGAGAACCTCAAATATGGATGATTGCGTGATAAATGTTTGTAGGGGGCCCACAAGTTCTATTAGCTGTTCTGATTAAATTAAATTTCATTGCAAAACATAACATAAATACTTATTTGAAATGACACCAAATTTGAAACTCGAAATTTTTATTTTCAATGGACGACGTCGCCTATTTTAAAATATCGCCGTGACAAAAATTTTAAAAAGTTTATCGAGAACGGTTCATCTTACATGGGAACCTAAACTTTTTTGTTCCGGCTAGTTTGAGCTGGAATTGGATGGACACGGTAGGTACTAGCGAGAAACTAATGTCCCTGAAATATTCTCTTGAATTGAGCGTGGAGATCCGTAGAAAAAAATCCCAAAGTTTACATGGATTGCCATGTTCGGTAGCTCTTATTTGAAGTATAATATGTATATTTAAATAGTGTGTGTGATTAAGCAGAAACAAACGTACAAGTGGTATGTTTATGTAAAAATGACGCAATATTACATTCATGATTGTATTATTTTTGTAATGGAAACCAAATATTTTATTACGAATACAAATTAATATATGATGAAATTACAATTATTCAACATATTCTTCGCAATAATGATACTTTTTGTAGAAAACTGTGAAACATAGCGGAGTTTTGCACCAAGAACATCTAAAAAAAAAAATCTGATGTGGGCAACACATGACTTTCCTTATATAATGTAATGAATTTACTACTTTTATAGTAAAAAAGTAGGTTTTTCTTATAGTAGATACTAATATTCTTTCCAAGATATTGAATTTTCGACAATTAGTCGTCATTTTCATTGATTTAGCATCATTTTTATCCATTTGGCGAGATTTTCATTAATTTGGCAATATTTCAAAAAAGTCGCCAAGTTGGCGAAATTCCGCCAAATTCATCGCCAAAATCTCGCCAAGCGTTATGCACTAAGAAAAAAGTTATTCTTACAGCAGATAAATGACTATTGGCGTTCAAATACAAAAGTATTATTCAAAGTATATTTTTTCATGAATGGAACGAGCTAGATCCACGAGAATGATGTCACTCAATTTATCGCATGGTATTACATATGAAAAGTGAACATGTTTCTCAATAGGAATTTTTTTTTATGTGACTATTTCATAATTTTTTTTAAATGTACAATATCTCGAGAACGGTTTATGTTAGCGTTCTAAAATTTATGCCAATCGTTTTCTAATGAAAAATTACATAAGAAATGTCTATTTGCGTAACTTTATTAGCGGTTTTGACTTTTTGACGATTTTTTCAAAATTTCATTCGAAAATTTAGAGGGGTTCTGAACATTCGATTACGTATAAAAACAATAGGCTTCCAGTGTTTAAGGATTGTGATTTTTGTACCAAATTTGGTTCGAATCGATCCATTCGTTCATCAGTTATCGTCTCCACAGACTCACTGACACACACACACACATACTTTCACACACACACACACACAGACATCACTTCAAAAGTGTTTGATTCGTGATCAGGGATGCTTGAAACGTGCTCTCCCGTCGAAAACGCGAATTCGAATTTTGGACCCCCTCACAATACTTTCCTTATACATTATGTATATAAGGAAAGTAATAGAATGTTAGTACACAGTACACATTGTGGATTTTCTATAATATTATATCTTTTATATAAAATATTTTTTCTGCGAATCTCCGTGCTCAATTCAAGAGCTATTTCAGGGACATTAGTTTCTCACAAGTACCTACTGTTTCCACCCAATTCCAGCTGAAGCTAGCCGGAACAAAAGTTGAGGTTCCCTTGTTAGATAAACTGGGTTAGTTTCGTTTGTCTTCAAAAATTACGTGTAAAAGAAATATTTAATTTTTAGATTTAGTCATATTTAGACTTTGTTTGATTTTGACGATTTTGACTGGGCATTTTGAAAAAAAGGCCAGTTCTATTTTCACGAATTGTACCAAAATTCAATCATCACCAGGGTAACACACATGTCACTCAATTGTGTGAAATTTTGTCGAATAGCTTTTGAGCTGAAGTAGATGCATATACTGTATCATTCCTGAATATGGCAGTACTTTACTAATAACCATAATGTGTCAAATAAATTCTTTCGGTGACAGTTTTAGTGTCTATTTCTATTCATTCGACAATTCTCTATAACTTTGTGTGGTGCTGGAAACAAAAATTATAACTTATGTTAGATTTTCTACTTATTGAATTGTTCATAATTAGCGTGGTCGTTGATCATAAATCGTGAAATCTTAAAACACATTACTTTGTGTGCCGCTTAAGCCCACCTTATTTATCTTCAATGCGAGTCCTGGAATTGGATATTTATTAACATAATGCTACTCAATTAATTGCCCCATTTCTTAACTTTAAAAATAACATTATTTATTAACAACATTTATTTAATTATTAAATTGATTACAATAATTGTCATATTATTGCGGAGGAGATGGGACATGTGAAATTGGACATGTGAGAACAGGCGTGTGAGACCAGTAAGTTACTATTATCAAAATGTTCTATGATCTGCTACAATAATTAATGAGCACATATCTTCAATTTCGTCTTTGACCATTGACCACAACCAACACCCTCTATATTCAGAGAATCCTCTATATCCTCTATAATCCTCTATAATCCTCTATATTCTTGAATATAGAGGGTGTTGCCACAACCCTATCAGTATATCTCGTACTGGCACTAATTCTAAGTATTGTGCTCCTACTCGTACTGCATCTGCTCATTTTGTTGACGTCTATATCAGGACATTTTGTGGATTATTTATTGAATCCCTGTGGAACACATTCTTACGGAATCATCATGGCATTCTGCTCTCATGTCTCGGGCTCCTCTCTGCAGAATCTCTCCTCTAATTTGCGTGGCTATCTCTGTGGCTATCTGAATCTGTCATCGAAGTCCTGCATATTCTTTTTAGCGCCTTTCAATTGCCGCCCCTTTGCCTGAGACCTGCAGCTCCCATTCGAGTACCATTGGCTGACCTTAGGGCAACGCGATCAGACATCATATTCGTTAACGTTTTAAACCCACCTCGTGGCTACACTTTAGCCTTTAAGTTTATGGCCTAATTGACCTCTCGGCTCAAAGTGTTGTAAAAACTGGCGTGCTTACGTCTGCTGCCATTGTCCAACATTACAGCCTTAATAAATTAAAAACATAAAACTGTCTCATATATTCCTAGTCTTAATCTGGTCTCACATATCTCCCAGAGGATAAATAAACAAAAAAACACCAATAAAGTTTGATTAAAGTTCGTGTCTTTGTCAACTCTGTAATTGGCATTTTTCCATGAAGAAAGTTCGTCATAGTTCTGCTGTAATTCACAAAGGCTTGTTGTGCACACAAAAGTCTTTACACATATTTATACACTACATATATATAAGTTATGTACTCATCAACATCATATCCGGTCTAGCTTTAAATTCAAGCAAAATTTAAATTTTGACTAATTTATGACTTTTTTTAGATATGCACATTCACTCGCCTAAAATTACATACTTATATATACTTGCATACTTTCACCTGGCAACGTAGACTCAAACTTTATAAACAAACTTCGGACATGACTTTATTTATTTACCTATTTTATTATTTGAATATCCTGCGATTTAAAATATTTTTATTTTATTTAACCGCTGATATTTACTCAACCTTACCTACAATATTTATAAGATTGATTTATTTATTTATTTATTTTTAATAACTTTCAACACTTGACATTTTTTGACAACTTTCATAGCGTGCGATTAAATCTTATCATTCTTACCTCACATATTATATTTTATTTATTTATTATCTTGGCATTTTATAACTCCGGCTAACATATTTTTAGCTGTTACAATTTATCAATACATATTATTATTTACTTATTTATATCTTGCTACTCATGATATTTAATACATATATTTATTTTCATAATTTATTTACATAACTTTCCTCACATCTATTCAGATATTTATTTATTACAATTATTCGTTGTATTTACAGTACCTACGTATCAATTTATAAGACATTACTACAAAAATTTTCTTACGTATATTATTTTGTTTATACTTGCTCAGTTGATATTGTACATCGTTGATATTTTTTTATTAACATGTCTCACTGACATCTTTCACACACTTATAATTAGATCAAATTACTTATTATCCTTTCATATTTATTTATATTCATTTAATATTTATTTATATTCATTTCATATTTATATCATATTTATTTATATTTATATTTACTTTCGTACAATTTTCACACATGAATATTTACATTTTATTTTCACATTATTTATTTATATACCTGATTTTCGTAACCTTTCACTGCGTTGTAATATCAACAACAAAAATACTTTTATTAGCACTCTATAAACATTCATTTGTTATTTATTTCAAATTCTTTATACTTTTCATGAATTTATGATTTATTTATTTAAACCACAATTTTAACTAAATTTAATTTATTTATCCTGTCACTTTAGGATTAATTTAGTTATTTAATTTGCTTTCACAATTTCTATTACTCAAACACTTATTTACTTTAGCAATTTTCAATGCTTATTTACATTTACATTTCAACATTCCTACAAGAGACATCGTGTCCTCTATTGCTTCATTGCAACGGGCGATTTACAGCTATCTTAACTGTTCATATAACTTAACATTCTAAATTCAAATTGATTTAAAATTTTCAATTATTTATGCAATTTATTTATATTTTAATGACAAAATTTATACCTTTCATGACTAATCCTTAACATTCTCATTTCCAGCTCATATTTATTTTTTCACTTTATTTTATAATGTTTTACAATTTTTAAGCTTCAAGATTCTTTCAAGATTCATCTAAGCTTCAACATTTCCAGAGAGCAAGCTCTATCTTAGAAAATTCAGAAGACGCTGTGGATTGAACTGCTACCACAATGCTTCCACCGCATCGATTTCGACACAGCCCTTTCATCATCTTATCAGGTAACATATTTGATTCTACCTTTCATGTTTGTAGATTATTTTCATAATAAATTTCTCCTTTTTCTTAAAACACGTGTAAAATCTTTTGTAATCAGTATTAATATGTAAAACATTTTGTAATCATCATTATTTATATGCATATCATTATTTTTGAAAACATTATTCATCTTTAGAAATTCATACCATTATTCATTTTTAGAAATTCATTCATTGGCAGATAATTTTTCCTGAAATTCATTGATTTAATATTTTTATATCTCTCTCATTTTACAATTATTTATATTTGAAAAAACATTTTTGTACAACCAATATTCATATTTCGAAATTCATACCATTGCTAATTTTTAGAAATTCATTCATTGCCAGATCATTTTTCCTGAAATTAATTGATTTAATATTTTTATATCTCTCTCATTTTACAATTCTTTAATACCATTCTTTCCGTATATTAGTGTTTACGAAAACTCTCGGTCTCAAGAAATATCTTGGATTCTGATTGTCCTTATGCTCTTGTTCCTTGGTGTTATCATTTATTTAATCTTCATTACTTTTATTTAATTCTTCATTTTAATTTTGATTTTTTCATTTTCATTACTTAAATACTGTTTTCTTTCACTTGCAACAAAGCATTTATTAATATGTATTGGTATAATTTTGGCGGCACAATTGTCTTTTCTCTTATTATTATGTTATTATTCTTTATTGCTCTATATGGTTCTCTAAATTTGTCGCTTAACACGGGTGGTTTGATCAGCTTCTTTAAGAAAACTGTATCGCCGACCTCTATGTCTTTCATACCGATCACCGTATTTCATTGTGCTTGTTTTTCAGCAGCAATTTTTTGTAAGCCTGCAGTGTCTTTCATTATCTCTGAAATATTTCACATTTTGTTTAATATATTCTTTATAATTGCCTCTATTTTCTAACTCCAAGCTCATTTCGCTAATGTCACTGTCTTCATTTTTATTATTTTATTATGAATGTTTTCCACAGGTAACTGTAGGTCTCTTAAAAAAAACGCTGGGTCTTACCCTGTTGGTTTGTTCGTTGTAGTGTTGACATAAAGCTTGAACCACTTTAGGGACTCATCTCAATCGAAGGTCTTGTTTGCAATGCAAACCATGGACTCTTTCATTAAATGTTGCGCCCGATCCAATCTCCCTAACGAGGATGGCTTTGCACGCTGTTATAGTTTCTTTCTATATTCAGGTCGTATATAAATTCGATGTATTCCTTACTTTTTAATTGACTTCCGTTGTCACTTTGGATTGTCCGAAAGAGTCCGTACGAGGTACAATATTGAACTATAGTGTCCACTATAGTTTGTGCTGAGATGTTTTTGACTGGATATGCTTCCAGATGTCTGGAGAACATATCCAACAATGTAACAATGGCTTCGGTTGCTCCGCGGTAAAATGTGCACCACACTTTGTAACTCGGTTTTTGTTTCGTTTACCTGGCTTAGTTGCCGCGTTCCTTATACTAACTTTCTGAATACTTTGTTATGCGTACTACAGTCCCTTCAATTCGTTCGGGCACGGTCCCTTTAAATAGTGATAGACATAATGTGTGTGCACTTATGAACCTTTACTTATAAAGTAATTAAAGTGCTTAAGGACTTTTCTAGGAACTCTGTGTCAGATATATAGGGAAAATATTATAACCGGAGTCGAAATTTCGAATTTAAGTTTTTGAGTTAATGTCCGTAAGTACACAACCAATCACAAATCAAATAGTAATGCATAACATGACATCCAACATAAACAAACACTCATATATCTACGACATCAGTGATATTATAATTACACATAAACTATAAACGCGTATTCGGAACCAACAGCTGTGTTCTTTCTCATTCCTGCCAACTTACCATGACAGAGCTTTGAACATTTTTGAGGTGATGCCCGTAAGTACACAACCCAGCAATGCATAACATGACACCCAACAGAAAAAAGCAATCATAAAACTACGACATAAGTAATATCATAATTACATATAAACTATAAACAATTATTCGGAACCGACAGCGGTGTTTTCATTTCTGTCAACTTATCATAACTTAGCCCTAACAATATCTCACTTCCCCTCATTAAAATAATGGCTAAATGAATAGGTTGGACGAAAAGCTAGGTGTTGACGTGATAAATTATGCAATATTGTAATCCCTTACCTTGTCTGCTAACTTTGGCTACAATTGGATCCCCTCTTAACCACTTAAGTGTGAATCTCTGAAATGAGCTATGTGGGTATCGCGAAGGATGTTTGGAAATAATGCAATTCAATAGATTGGATGCATTGGTAGAATATCCATATACTAATATCCCTTAATACAGAAATTTGGTTTATATATACGACTCGTTGTTGGTAATTACAATAGAGGTAAATGGAAGGTATTAAAGATTCATGTTGTAAATACGCCAACATTGTTTGAAACAACCATTCAGATGGTACTGGGATAAGCTGTCCCCTCACATTGTGTACACCTGTATGCTTAAAACAGGTACTGAATAAAATAATATTTATTTAAACTGTAAATTATGTAAAAAATATTATCGATGCATTGCAAATTAGAATTCAAACAAAAAACATATTTCTTCGTATTCAAATTTATATTACATTACAATTTATTTTTGTCTCCATATATTCTGTATCTTGTTCTACAAATAAGAGAAAATACATATTACTTTCTACTCATCATTGGGGAACTTTAAAAATAATCAAAAATACTTAAACACTGCGCCTTATTATTGCGTCAAATGAGAACGGATGAGACTTCACTAACACTACCGCCACCTAAATATGATTCTGAAAGCATTGTAGCATTTTCAAGCTTTTTATCTATAAAAGTTAAGTTTTATCTCTTTCTCTCTAACTCCATGGTAATTAGATTACTTCAAGTGCAAAAAGATAGATATCTAGAATAAGTCTGTCCTCGACTTTTACAGACTTTCATAATGTATTTCATAGAATTTAGTTTTACTTGTATCGTAATCAGTATCAGAAGGAAAACAACACATCGCTTTTACAGATTCTGTATCCAAAGTCATTCTTATAAAATATATTTTTAAATTCCTAAAAAGTTTCTTTTTAGAAAACTGGCAACAGTTGAGTGACGCCGATGCATACGTTTGACGTAAATTATGTGTGTTAATAAAAAAATTTGATACCATTAACGCCATAGCATACACTATTAATATACTATTTATAACTACTAGTTACCATCATTGTTGTGGGAATTATTATTATTTTCCCATAAGAAATAATACTATGAAAATCTTATAATATGAATAATTCAAATTATAATCGTTAAAATTACGAACAATTATATCTACTTCTCTTTTCTTTCATCACACATGTTTCTCGAAAAGTCCTTAACTCCCCAATAGCTTGTAAGGGAAGGTCTATGAATATACGCGTAAGGTCTGTCTATAGAGTCGAGTGACCATGCCCGATTTAAGAAAAAGATTGCAGTGCCCCTAGTAGAGAATTTAAAGCGTTAGAATACGAACTCGGCAACAAAGCGAGATAAACACAAAAAGCCTATTACAAATTTGTAGAGCATGGTGGTCCAGCCAGCTGGCTACATGCGACCCTCGAGGCCTTTTTTGGTGGCCCTCGGCAACATTCCAGGAAACATCTTAAAGCCATAAAAAAGTGTAAGTCTGTTTATTGTTAACATATATTATTTGCATATAATTTTATTAGACGTATCAGTTTTGCTGTGAACGTACGTATTTGCTTTCGAAGAAAGAAAGAGAGCGTAGATGTGACAGATACTGCATAGCTCATAATATTTGTTCGTGACTTACTTAACGATTTCCCTGTTTTTTAGGAGCTATTAGCCATAGTTTTCCTTTATGGAATGGCAAAGGGAGATATCTATAAAGAAGTATTAACCGTACTACAGAAAATCGGAGATTTCGACAAGCTAAGATAAAAATAATGGCTGACAGCACTGTCTATATATATATATATATATACTGTGAGAAAGAAATAATTAATCCATTTTATCCGGAAATGTTTTTATCAATACAGTAACAAGATGAGAATTATTTATTGTAAAGATGCATTAATTAAAACCTGAAAATTCTAGCATACAAAGTCTTTATGAGCTGATTTATAAACCCATTGTCACCCTTCTGGAATCACTGTTTCGTTAGTCTTTCACTCGGTCCTATTAATGTGAGAGAATTTTAATTAATTGATCCTGACAAATTCGGTAGTCGCAAACAGAGAAGTGTTACACTTCAATTAATTCCAATAATTTTTTATTCCACTTTATATATTTTTTCTATTAGAAGTAATAGATAAAATTTCAATTCTATAATAGCGTTTCATTAAAACCTTCTGTGTTGGTGCAGAAAGATGATTTACTGTTCGAATAAAAATACTTAAAAATGAAGACGGAAACTGCAGAAAGAGAATTTAACTGTTTGATATTTTTGAAAGGTATTTGGGGTTAAATTAGGGGCTTACTGCACGTACAATATTGATCAAAATCAAGAGAGTTTCAGTATTCATATTTCAAAAATCGTATCAAATTTTCTTCAAATTGCTCCATTCATTCGAGTGATATCAAGTCTACAGCTTTACACATAAATACACAGACAAAGACATCACATCAAAGACATTTGATTCGAATTCAGGGATGTTCAAAACGTATAAATACGACAGACTAATATTCAAATTTTAAACCCCGTCACAATACTTGCCTTATAAAATATACTATGGAATGAAAGTCAGAAAATAAAGAAAGCTCCTTGAAGAATCCTAACTAACTCTTGAAACAGCCCTAAAACTGTTGTCCCAAATGCTATTCAAAACTACCAAGCGTCTACAGGAGCAATTAAATTCGTGCTGTTGCGGTTCTGTATGTTAACTCCGGGGAAATTCCGCAAACTGCTTATGCATTCATTCTGTGTTGTAGAATTGGCCTGCAACTCCCTCCCCTTCAAGGATGCAACTCGAAACAAACGGTTTTGAATTCCCTATGTTAGGTGCATTTATGGTGGATAAATTTGATGAATGAATTAATCTCCAATTAGATGTTACTTTCCTAATATAAATGGTTTATGTACTTCAAAGTCTTCGAAAATTTTAATGAGAGTCCATCAAATTTTGAACTTCTGAGAACATGCTTTGAGCGTTTTCGAAATCTAACTTGATAACAGAAGATGTCTTTGTCTGTTCGTTTGTTTGTTTGTTCATATGGTGGTGGCGTATCGGAATAATCTAAGCGACACGCAGCTAAAATGTTCAGTGTGATTGTTCAGGACAGATCCCAGGACACCTGGCAGCGATTTTTATTTTTAAATTCTAATTAGTATTTTAATTACTTTACTAGCCGAATACCCGTTGAAAATCAACCGTCTCATAGTAAGCAACCTCCTGAATAATGTAAATTTATAAGTAATTCGCGTTTCACATTTAATCGCCAAAGCGAATATTTTGATGTGCAGAACCCCTTAAAGAAGAAAATATTGGAAAACTTAAATTGCACACTTCTTCCTTTCGAACTATATACCCATACACAAAATTAAAGTCTCTATCTCATCCCGAAGCATGCTATTTTAACATTTCCCCATTCGAATGCCTTTCTGTGGAGCACAGCCATAAATGGACATTTAGGAAAAACTATATTCGCCTTTGGTTTCTTATCAGATGATTGGCCCATATACCAAATATCAAGCCTCTATCACATATGAAAGGAAGCGTTGTTGGTGTTGAGACCCAGACCGTCCGACCTAACAGAAAGGTGTAAGGTAACTGTTTGAACGGTCGGGAGGAGCCACACAATTTAGACCGGAACCCAGTAGGAGATGCATACACAAAGACTGTACCCTCCTTCCCCTACCACCAACCTCTCGGAAGGACTTAACGACCCACATGTTTAACGTGATCGTACTCCTCGGGAGCACGGCGACAGTTCTGGCAGCGGAGGGAATCGAATCCGGGCCTACAGAGTGCAATTCCTGCGCGCTTAGCACTGGGCTACAGTGCCCCTATGAAAGGAAGCGTATATAAATTATTTGAAAAATCGACATTTTGGTGTGCGGCATCCCGTAAAGTAGCAAATATTGGAAATCTGAAATTGGATACTTTCTTCCTTTCAAACTATCTACCAGTACACCAAATTTGAAGGACATTAGGACAGTACATTAGTACAGGAATTTATCCTATCGCGAAGTATGCTTTTGTTATCATTTCACATTTCGAACGCTTTTCTGGGTAGCATCCCCTCAAATAAACATTTTTGAAAGACTGTATTCATTAAAGGTATTTATCAAATGATCAGCACATATACCAAATTTTGAGCCGATATCACATTGGAGGCGTTTTTCATTTGTTCGTCAAATCGAATATTTTAATGTGCGACGCCCTCTACAATAGCAAATATTGGAAAACTGAAATTGCACACTTTCTTCCAATGCAACAGTCTACCCATACATCAAATTTGAAGTTTCTATCTCATCGCGAAGCATTAATTTTCTATCAATTCACTTTTCGAATGTTTTTGTGTGGGATACCCATCCCCTTAAATGAGCAGTTTTGAAAATATCCATTATTCTTGGGTTTTCTATCAGATGATTCACCCATATATGAAATAGCAAGCCTCTATCACGTTTTAAAAGGGACGTTTCTGCTTTATTCCGAAAATCGAGCATTTTAGTGTGTAGCACCCCCTAAAGTAGAGAATATTGGAAAACTGAAATTGTACACTTTCTTTCTTCCAAATTACCTACCTGTACATTAAGTTTGAAATCTCTATCTCAACCCAAAGCATGTTTTTTATCATTTCATATACCGAAAATTTTTCTCTGGAGCACCCCCTTAAGAGAACATTTTCACACTTATCAATATTTAAAAAAGGAATTTCTCATTTATTCAGAAAATAGAAAATTTGGATTTGCGGCACAGCCTAAATTAGAAAATATTGGAAAATTGAAATTGCAGATACTCTTTATTTCGAACTATCTACCCGTACACCAAATTTGAAGTCTTTATCCCATCCTGAAGCATAGTTTTTCGTTATTTCACCTTTTTTCTCTGGAGCACCCTCTTAAACGAAAATTTTTAAAAAATCTTTTGTCTTGGGTGTTTTCATCAAAAGATTCGCCCGTATACCAAATACCAAGACTCTATCACGTTTTAATAGGGGCTCTTTTATTTCGAAAATCGAACATTTTTGTGTGCGGCACCCCCTAAAATAGAAAATATTGGAAAACTGAAATTGTACACTTTCTTCCTTCCAAACTATCTACCCGTACACCAAATTTGAAATCTCTATCTCATCCCGAAGGATACTTTTTTATCAATGCACCTTTCGAACATTTTTCTTTGGAGCACCCCCTCAAACGAACATTTTTAAAAAACTATATCCGTCTTGGATGTTTTCATCAAATGATTAATCCATATACCAAATTTCAAGCCTCTATCAAATTTTAAAGGAGCCGTTTCTAATTTATTCGGAAAATCGAACATTTTGGTGTGCGGCGTCCTCTTAAGTAGAATATATTGGAAATCTGAAATTGCACACTTTCTTCTTTACGAACGGTTTAACCATACACCGAATTTGAAGTCTCTATCTTGTCGCAAAGCATGCTTTCCTATCATTTCATTTTTGAACGTTTTGTTGTGAAGCACTCCCTCTAAAGAACGTTTTCGAAAAATTCCATTTTTTCAGATGGTTTAATCAAACGACCGAGCCGTGTACTAAATTTCAAGTCTCTATCTATTCGGAAAGTACCTAAAAAACGTGACATACAGACGAACACTTGGCAATTAGTATAAATAGATGTTAAAGTTCAATTTTGAGCGATTTTCACACAAATCGGTTCTTTAGAGATCGAGAATATTATCATCATTTTTTCCATCTTGATATTTTGACACACTATTGAATTTCCATCTTGACACCATCAAGAATATTGAAGAACAATCTTTTCAGAGAGCATTAAATCGAATCCGTATAACAAATCTTTCATATTTTTAAACACAATTTGAAAATTCATCGAATTACGTAATTTATGCAATTTCATTTTAACTTTTGCGCATTGCCCAATTTAAAATCCCCACAATTCTAATTTTTGAGCATTATATGAACTGATATCCTTGCATTCTAATAAAAAAAATCAATTTCTGTAAATTTTTAAGTGGGTATATAAAAGCTTCGTTTTTATGTTCGAACTTATCCCGAATGAAATTCTCCCCTGTTGATGACATTACGATAAACGGGTGACGTATCCGCTGCTACTGGTTTCACTTGACGCATAAAAAAGGCGAATACATTCTCAGAATTTAATTTTCAAAAATTCGCAGTGAGTTTCTTGTAACATTAATCAAAGCTTTGCATCTTCAATCTTGAACAACGACATCTATTCATGATAATGTTTCTATATGTGTATAAGTTTACAGATATGATGTATTTCAAGAAAAGTTAGTAAAATTGAATAAAATTTTATTTCCATCAATGAACAAATGGACATATGACCAAAAGGACATCTAGACAAAGGACGACTTACCTTCAATATCTTGATTTCAAGGTCAACCAATCGTGACATTTACCAACTTAGCAAGCATGAATTTAATTCTCCGAATCGTACTAATCACTAATCGTAATGTATCCATCCGAATCGTACTAATCACCAATCATAATATATCCATCCGAATCGTAAGGAGTACCTAAGACTCCTATATATTCCTAACAACTTTCATAACATTTGGTTGAGTTTTCAGCAAGAGGGAATACACAAATATAACTCATAAAAATATTTGTCATCCTATCTAAAAATGTCTGGTTAAGTCACTGTTGACGACCAGATAGCCAAAGGCTGCTCATTTATTTTGGTTGTTCGTACCCTATAAATACAGACACAGCTATTGTATTCAACTTGTCCAGCCTGTCTGTCCGTAAGTAACTCAACAAATACCAAGTTGATTTTTATAAAATTGTATAGCATCTAGAGATAATTTTGTAGAGCAAAAACATATACATTTGATAAAATAAAATAAAATTTTAAAACATTATAAAACAATTTTACTATTTTTTTACAATTACGTACACATAAACACACACACACACACATGGATATCTTTCGAAGTGTGCTCAAAGTGAGTTCAAGAAGTCTTAAAGTAAAAATGATATCTTTCTGCAAGTTTCTATTCGCAAGTTATTCCTTCAAAATGTTTTGTTAAAATTTTTCAACAAAATTTAAATTGTCATCAAATGTGAGTTAACGCCGATGAATTTAACATAAATTACATAAATTAACATAAAAAATTAACATAAATTAACATAAATAAATAAATTAACATAAATGCATTTCACTTATTTATGTTAATTTATCTTCATATACATTCATAACATAATTTCAGTTATATTTTCTGTATTGTTTATACTACCATCCTTGTATCGAAAAATTATCCTATTTCTACATAGGAAACAAGACTATGAAAATCTTACATTTTAAATTATTCAAATTCAATTCAGAGGAATTACCAAAATATTTTATTTCGTTCTTATTTCCTACACAATGTAGCTACACATGAAATTTCATGGTCGTACGTGCATCACCTCTTGAATTTTCGTGTCCACATTCCAACACACACATGCAGACAGACATACAATTTTCGAAATTTTTCGAAATGGGTTCAAAGCGTCTTCAAACGTTCTTATCCGTCAAAATCTCGAATTCGAAAACTTTCGGAAAAACAAAACTTTATTTTTTTAATAAAAAAATAAAGATCAACTTTACGCAATTTAACAAAGGCCATTATAAAAAATACAAATATTTTACATTGTTAAATTCAGACCTTTATTAAACGTGATATTTTAAGGAAACGATTAGCGTCCTATTTTAGGTGCATTTAAGACCACGCAGAATACTTCATAGAGATCTAATTTAAACAAGGCTAGAAAAACAAACAAATCCTACACAAATCGGGTGGGTGGGGCAGCCCAGTGGTTAGTGAGCATCGGGTGGGTGGGGCAGCCCAGTGGTTAGTGAGCGGGGATTGTACTCGGATGACCCAAATTCGATTTCCGGCGATGCCCAAACTGTCCCCTTGTTTGGGCACATAATGCAGGCACATCTAATATATATGTGGGTCTGTAAGTCCTTCCGAGAGGTTGGTAGAATGGAAAGGATAGCACGGTCTATCTGAATGCGCCCCTACTTGGTTCCGGTCTAAATTGGGTGGCACTTTCGGTCCATCCAAACAAATACCCTGGTAGGACGGACAGTCTGGGCCGAAAGAACAAATCGGGTGTTGGTGAACCGCGTTTATTGTTTTTGAAATTTTGCTACATATATATTGGAAATCGGCGGTAGGTGAGCTTCGCTAACACGAGGTGCGGCCCCCTTGAATAAAATAATAATTAAAATATTAAACTATACAAAAAGTCAAAATTTATATATTTTCATATTGAAAAACCAAAAAAAATTTAAATTTTAAGATATCAACCTGAAACGTTAGCTATATGTACCGAAAAAATATTTTTTTATTTTTGCTTAAATAAATGTTTCGCGTGAGTATAGTTAAACCTGTGCGGTGTTCTCCTGAAATAACCCTCCAAATTTATCTCTACAGTGAGAATCTGAAAAATAAATCATTGGTCATTGATTACAATATTTAGCTTTTAAATTGTAATATTTATTTAGGTAGCATTCAAAGGATATGACATACATTTACAACTAATTTTTTATACTAAAACAACTCATTTAATATTTTATGAAAGAGACCTACCTATAGGAAGAGATACGAAACCAAGCAATATTTACCGAAATATCAAAAAAGATTTGCGCTCGACCGGGTTTGTTTGTATTATATGGCTGATACAACCCTTGTGTGCTTTTTCATTGCACTAGATATCACTGGCTTTGACAGCGCACTTGGTACTAGGAAGGTAATTTGTTCAACTCCGCATCACAGTTGACTCCTAGAACCCTAGTTTTTATTTTTCGTCACAGCAAACATTCTTTCTTTCTTTTTTTTTCGCTTATCATCCTCATAGCTCGAAGATCATTAAAGTAGTGCTCTAGTAATCAACACCAGAGGATGCGGAATCGAACAAATTCCCTCCGTAGTGCCCCAAATTAAAAAAATCTGATGTGGGCAGCACATGACTTTCCCTGCAGACTTATATACACGTTCTCTTTATTTTAATTAAATTTATTTCACTTTTAATTCAATTTTCGTTCTCATTCGGTAACCGGACTTATTTTCAAAGGTGGCGTAGAGAAAATACGAAAAGCTAAAATATCTCGAGAACGGCTAGTCCGAATGTAATGGGGTTGGTCTTATTCTTTTCCTCGCTAAAAATTACGTATTAAACAAGCATTTAATGGATATACTTGAGCATACGTAGTTCGTTAGTTTAGATTTTGACGATTTTTGCGGCCATTTTGCAAAAAAAGGCAGGTTATTTTTTTTCCGAATCATACCAAAATCTAAGCAGCACCAGCGTGACCCACAAGCGACTTATCTACCAAATTGTGAAATTCGGTCCATTAGATTTTTGCTAGAGTGGATACAAGCCTTTGCGGGCCATTTCGCAAAAAAAGGCGAGTTCTTTTATCCCGAATCGTACCCAAAACTAATCAGCACCAGATCCGCCCACAAGTGATATACCTACCAAATTTTATGAAATTCGGTCAATTAGTTTTTTAGTTAGAGTGGATGCAAAATCTGCACAGACAGACAGACACACAGACAGACACACAGAGAGACACACAGAGAGACACACCCACAGACGTCACGCTAAAAATAGTTATTTCGTATTCTAGAGGTCTCGAAACGTGTAGATCCGCCGAAAACTCGAGTTGCGATTTTCGACATGATTCCAATACTTTCCCTATACATTACCATGTATTGCAGGGAAAGTAACTAGTGATCTCTAGTGTAGTTAACACTAAACGTACCGGTACTCAATATATTTCTATTAGTGCCGCAACCGGTCAAACGACCGGTTTTTAGATAAAAACATTATATTTTCTTATGCAATGCAGGTAATATTGAATTTAGTAAGGAAATACTAAACAAAGTAACTAATAGATTCCATTCGGTTCCAAAAACTCGATTGCTTCTTCTATTGTACATGTTCTTATATGCTTCATAATACGGTGGTCAATTTTCAACGAAAATCCAGTCTTCACTTTACCCTTTATAATATTACGTTTTACATATCCCGTTGGACCTGATTTCTTCCCCGAAAATATTAGGAAGCGCTGCTCTCCCAGATATAGCACCTATTTTTCTAAATTTCTTCCCAAACAGTGACATCAATCGAAATATACTGCTCATTTTTTCATTCTCATCTTCAGAACTTGAAAGCAATCCCATTCTTTTCCGTCCTCTACGTATTATATTCACAATATTCTCCTCTTCATCGTCGATACCTATAGGTTCACACTCAGTGTGTAATAGATCATTACCATTTTCAAATAATATATCTTCACTTTCAAAAAGTTCACCTTCATCCATTTCCGAAAACTCTTCGCCTATGTTATTTATTTCTTCTAAGAACTTTGTATGTTGAATGTTTCGACATTTTTTTCAGGGTGAAGATTAGGAATGAAGTAACGCTGTAAAAAGAAAATATAAACTAACAAGTAATACTTTTTAGTTATTGCCACCTTTTCTTGTAACTTGTAATTTTACGCACTTTCTTGAAATTTTAATAAACAGTTATTTTAAATTAAACTTACTACGCAACAGTCCTTGTAGAAATGTGCAGGAAATTGATGAAAATATGTGGAATGTGCATGTACATCACATTTCTGGCCCGATAACCTGGAAGGCAATAAATTTTTCTCCCGGTCAAATGACCGGTCGTGATAGATAAATGGTAAATATAGACTATACATCTTTATCATATCGCGGTAGATATAGACGTGGTAGATATCTTTATCGTGGTAGATATAGACTATGCATCTTTATCATGTAAACACAAAAGAAGAAATATAATTATTAAAAAATTGATTGTATACTTTTAATAGAAAAAGTCATGAAGTCAAGTGAGAAAAAGCTATAACATGAGAATTTTCTAATCAAAAATTTACAACCAGTCATTAAAATCAATTACAACCGGTCATTTGGCCGGCCATGATACGTTTAGTGTTAAACTGCACAGAAAGTGCATACCAGCAAAATGCGCACCAACTTTATATTATAAACAACCGGTTCTTTTTTTAGTTCTTTTAATATTTCAGTTTTACTGAATGACCATACTCAGGATGAGGTTTTCACCATCCCGAATACTTCTGCAGACGCTGACAATATTCCACCGCCGTCTTTAGCAGAAGTCAGAGAAGGAATTAAGAGGCTCAAAAATTGCAAGGCTCCAGGCCCAGATTTGATTCCTTCTGAACTTATTAAAAGTGCAGCAAGTCAAAACATTGAGGAAATCCATCACCTCATTGAATCAGTCTGGAACCAAGAAGTCTTGCCCGAAGATTGGAAATTGAGTATCATTTGTCCTATCCACAAAAAGGGAGACGTTTTGGAATGTGCCAACTACAGGGGAATCAGTCTTCTTTGCGTTTTTTATAAATTGTTTTCTAATATACTCTTTATTAGACTAGTAACTTATGCAGAATACATTGTGGGAGACTACCAATGTGGTTTCCGCAGAGATAGATCTACTATTGAACAGATTTTTAACATTAGGCAAGTGTTGGAAAAAGCTAATGAATATGGCATAGCAACTTACCATCTCTTCGTTGATTTCAAGACTGCCTATGATTCAGTAAACAGAAAACTATTAATTGAAGCTATGAGAGAATTTCTAATACCCGATAAACTTATAAATTTGGCTAATATTACTCTTACCGAAACAAAGCTTAGGGTAAGAATTCAGAATAATCTCTCCGAGCCTATTACTGTTTCAAATGGGCTCAGACAAGGCGATGCACTGGCCTGCTTGCTTTTCAATATTGCACTCCAAAAAATTGTGAAAGACTCTAACATCAATACCCGTGGAACAATCTTTAACAAGTCTGTCCAGATTTTTGCGTTTGCTGACGACATTGACATTGTAGCACGCACTCCCGAGTTACTTAAGGAAGCCTTCACATCCTTAGAGGCCGCAGCCAGTAAAATGCATCTAACTATTAATCAAAATAAAACTAAGTATATGCCCTGTGGTAATTATGACTGTCCTTATTTCGAAATTGGGGTTTACAAGTTTGAAACTGTAAGCAACTTCAGATATTTAGGATCTGAAGTTAATACTCTCAATGACATTATGCCCGAAATTCGTGGTAGAGTTACAGCTGCTAACCGATGTTTTTTCGGCCTTAAAAGGTACTTAAAGTCTGACTTCATCAGCAGAAAAACGAAGATTATAATATACAAAAGTTTAATCAGACCCATTCTTACCTACTCTGCTGAGACTTGGGCAATGACAGAAAAAGTTAAAGACATCATTTCTGTTTTTGAGAGAAAAATCTTGAGAGGTATTTTTGGTGGCTTAAATTGTAACAACATCTGGAGAAGAAGAACTCTCTCTCTAACTCTGAACTTTATAAGTCTTTTAAAGAACCAGATATAGTCAATTACATCACGATTCAGAGAATTAAATGGGTCGGTCACCTGTGCAGGATGGCCGAAAGCCGTACAACAAAAAAGATCTTCTCTGCCAGACCATTCGGCACCCGTAAAAGAGGAAGACCTAAACTCAGATGGCTCGACTGTGTGGAAAAGGACTTTAAAATTTTAAAAGTTTTGAACTGGAGGTCTTTGGCCAGGGATAGGGGAGCCTGGAGTTCTATACTGCGGAAGGCAAGGGCCCATCCTGGGCTGTCAGGCCATTGAAGAAGAAGAAGAATATTTCAGTAAATATTGCTTTGTCTCACATCACCTCCTAGGTCTGTTTCATAAAAGATTAAATTAATTGTTTTAGTATAAAATATTATTTGTAAATGTATATTATAACCTTAGTGCTATCTAAATACAATTTAAAAGCTAAATATTGCTGTCAGTGATTAAATATTTACTTTTCAGATTAGGTAAGGTAATCTCATTGTAGAGATAAATTTGGAGAGTTATTTTAGGAAAACATAGAGTTTTCGCAATTTTAACTATACTCCCGAACAAAGGTTATTTAAGTAAAAATTTAAAAAAAAATTTCCGGCACATTGACCATTATTTTTTTTTTCTACTTATCGTCCTCATAGCTCGAAGATCCTTTCCAATCTGCTGCTTTCTTTTGTTATATAATCTTAATTTACTTTTACTTTCCCTACAATACATGGTAATGTATAGGAAAAGTATTGAAATCATGTCGAAAATCACAACTCGAGTTTTCGGCAAATCTGCAACTCTAGAACACGGAAATACTATTTTTAGCGTGACGTCTGTGTGTGTGTGTCTGTCTGTGCAATTTATGTATCCACTCCGACTCAAAAACTCATGAACCGAATTTCAATAAATTTGGTATGTAAGTCACTTGTGTTTGACCCTGGTGCTGATTAGTTTTTGGTATAATTCGGAAAAAAACAACCCGTCTTTTTTTGTGAAATGACCCGCAAAAATTGCCTGTATCCACTCTATCTGAAAATCTGATAGATCAAATTTCACAAAATTTGATAGATAAGTCACTTGTGGGTTACCCTGGTGCTGGTTAGATTTTGGTGCGATTCGGAAAAAAATTAACTAGATTTGTTTTGCGAAATGGCCCGCAAAAGTCGTCAAAATTTAAAATAAACTACGTATGCTCAAGTATATCAATTAAATGCTTGTTTTATACATAATTTGTAACAATGAAAAGAATAAGACCAACCACATTACACTAGGATTAGCCGTTCTATAGATATTTTAGTTTTCTTGCATTTACGCTGTGCCACACTTGAAAAAAGTCCAGTTATCAATTGAGAACGCAAATTGAATTAAAAGTGCCAATTCAGTGCCATTCAGTGAGTTATTGAAGAAGTAAAGGTAACTTGAATATGAATCTGCCGGGAAAGTCATGTGCTGCCCACATCAGATTTTTACCATACTACGAGGAAACACGCCTTCCTTGTGTTTGATTGACCTTGCTTTATATGATAGCTCAAGGCCGATCCTGATTGGACTCCCCCGTTTGGGATGTAATTTCTTCGGGTCAATCCCGAAAGCATGGGTAACCCATGCTTTCGGGATGACCCGAATTAATATTGTGACTCTCCAACTTGTTGATGTCATTGCAAATTGGTGAATTTTTGGGTCGTAAACTTTATTCAACTGAAATGTCAAACATGATGCCTCTTCGTCTGAATACTTCAGTATCGCTTTACACCAGAGCGTATTACTTTAAGTATTGCTTTATTTGGTCTCACTAAATATGGCACACTTTCAAACATACGTCACAAAAAATCATTAAAGTATTATATATTTTAATTCCACTACCTTGAAAGTTGAGTAATTTTAATGCCCTGATGTTATCAATCATTCTACAAAACTACCTAACACCATCTTAATCCATAACAGTACGAGCAATTAAGTTAATGCGGGCCTGAACTTGCACGCTATCTCTAGGGGAGTGGGGGGTCTGGGTACTTCAACTACTTGGGCATTCATCTGCTAATGCGGAATGAATCCCCCCCCCATGCATCAAATCAACTAGGATGCTGAATTAAATAAATGATTTTGAATCCACTGCTAAGTTAGTTTGATGAATTGAATGAAATGAGTTAATATCTGGAGAGATATTTTTGCGATGTTTAAGCTGCCATCAGCTCTAAAAATGCCTTCTTTGGAGAAGTATTTCTTAAACAAGAATGTTATAAAAGAGCTTTCATAAAGTGACAAGGTGTGTGTGCATTTCATTTTACACGTAACTGTTAAGCATTTTTTGCTCACTCCTTCCGTAAAGTCAAACGAATTTTTAGAACAAACAGATATTATATTTCCCGAACCGAAAATAAAAATCCCTACTGATGCCCACAACCCTTCAAGAATTTAATCCTTAATCCATATCAGTCATCATCTATTTATAAATACCAGGCAATGTCGTGCAACTTGAATACATGCAGAAATATCCGATCTTCAAAATGGACTTCTATGGGTATTTCTGCGAATAAGCAGAAAGTTCTGTACATTTAATTGAATGAAATTACTATCATGTGCCGGAGTAGTATATCTGGTAGCATAACTAGTCATGAATTAGGGCTGTTTGATTTCCGGCTAACGGCCAAATAAATTTTAACTTACATAACGTCTACGGTCGAGGTATCTGGATGAAATCTGAGCGTTACGAAAAATGTAAACACTATGGACACTTATATCTCCAAACCTAACAGATAAAAATCTTAACAATTTATGCTTGTTTTGCCAGAAATAAAATACCATTTATGAATATATAAAAATAATTTCTATATTTTAATAATTTGAACTATTTTTTTTTTCTTTTCCGAAAAAAAAATTTAAAAATATTGTTCAAGCAAGTTTTAGCTTCTACTCAAAATCCCATCTAAACTATAAAATACAGATATAAATAGTAAGTGACAAAAATGTTCAGTAGGAAATTCAATTTCAAGGTCAATAGCTGGATTTTACAACGCTCTTATAGCTTTCGAGCAATCGTCTTCTCAAGTTGAAAAGGAATGGTCAGTTTCTGTTTTTAAAGTTCGAAATGCTTGTATCTCAAAAACTAAAGAGAGTAATTGTAAACCTTTGAAGTCCCTTTAAGGATATATTATTGCAGCTTTACTGAAATTTTTATTTCACAAGACCTTATTCAAGTAAAACCATTTCGGCTCCATCGGATTGGGGCTACAGCAGATTTTATGACGTTAAAATCGCTCTAATACGCTACAGCTTCCATAGTGCTTTTAGTTCGGTATTGTTACTGATCAAGTAAATGTGTTCCAGTTACCCCGAGTTCAAATTAGAAACATTCTATTGCATATTGTTAGGGCGTATTCTCTAGAATCGTGGGTGTGCGCTCAGGATACAAGGATGAGTCCAAATTTCTGGATAACTAACTCGTTTATTCACAAGCACAGGATAAACAGGAACAATATACATTAAAACAGCACTTAAATGCTCCACCAATTTCACAAAACAGCAGATACTATTATCAACACATTGACGTATCTCATTTTACAAAACAGCAGCTACAATTCTCAAATCATTGACGAATCTCACAGTTCAATGAAGCTCGTCTCGCATCGACTACTCTCCAACTGAGCGAGGATTCCTTTTGTAGACTCTCTATAGAAACTTCTGGAAATCTCTCATATTTTGTAGAATATTCGTTATTTCGCGGCGTTTCTCGAACCTTCGAAAAGTCGCCAAATATCGCCAAATTAGCGATAAATTGTTAAATCTGATAGCCCCTCCGAAGTTCAGCATATGGAAACCCTAGATCACGTCATAGGAAAATTTGTCTGTACGGGTATTTTATCTGACTGGTTTTCAAAAAAGACTCCAGAGATGAGATTTTACATGTACGCAACAATATCTTTGATAAAAATATTAAAAAAGGGAAGAAAATAATCGCGCAAAAGAAACATATGGAAAGTGAAATAGTAACATTACGACAGAGAAAATATAAAATCGATAATATCCAAAATAATTAAAATTGCCCGATACTGTCACATGTCTCTTTTTTTTCTGCTCTTAGAGAAATCAGAAAAAAAACAAGTTCTACACGTTTTAAACCAATTGTCATTTCGGAGAAACAAACTTTGGATCAATATTAACCAGGTAAATGAATGCCTTATCTACAAATTTGGCGAACTTGGTGATAAATGCAGAGAAATAATGCCAAATGAACTTTGTTGCGATTTTCGAAATGTTCGAGAATTGAAACAGGAAGTAATGTTTTTAGTGAGTTTATGGAATTTCCAGTGGAAACAATTCAAAAACAGCAGTGGCAGTTTAGATCAGTTTAATTTTTGTGAGTTATTTTCGACGCGCGCGAGTTTAATGTAACGTGATTCGTCAATGTTTTGGGAATATTATTGCCTTATTTGTGAACCGGTTGAACATTAATTTGCTGGTTTTTGTATTTAAATAGACAGTAGTGGATCTACTATGATGCTAATGCTTCGGGTCCCAGCCATCAAACAGACGGTCGCAGACCTTTTCTGTCCCACAAGTGTCTGTAATTTGGTAAAAGTTCTATTATTACTTTTTCCATCTCCAGATTCCAACGTAGTTGAGTTGTTTTCGATGTACTAGCAGTCGCCATCGCCATCTTTAATGCAAATGAGGAGAAGAACGGAGGAGCGGAGTAGCGTCCAATCTTATCATCCTCTGATTGGTTCGCTCTCAGAAAGTTGGTAATTTTTACTGTCGAATTCGAAAAACTTGCAGCAATTCGGCTACAAAATGTCTTCTCATTAGTATGGTATTGCTGAAAAATTGCTGAAATGAATTGCTCCGTGTAATAACACCTTTATTCCCATTTTCATGAGTCGCCAACTTATAAAAAATATTTAATAAAACAAAGAATAGGAATTTAGCTAACGAGGGCCACACATGGCAATACTGCAAAGAATGGATACCTTTCAAGTAAGACAGTCTAAGGCAGAGATGGACAACTAGGACCCAGTGGTTGTGTTCATTATAACCAGATGGATAAATAATTTAAATGTGTTGCATTTTGTTCCATTATGCACATTTTGCTTCGTTATGAAAACTGAGAAAACTGTCTGCTGAATTTGAACAATATTTTAAAATTTTAAAAATATATTGAGCTTAAACTGGATATAATTTAATGTAGATTACGAAAAATAAACAACTGCTTTACAGCTCGAAATGATTGAACTGCAGCGCAACTCTGAAATGAAATAGGCTTTTTTAAACAGAAGAAACCGAATTTTTACAAAACCACGCTGAAATCAGCTTTTCCGAACTCGGTATATCATGCCCAAAAATATATGGCAATGTTTGCATCCTCACATTCATGCAAATAAGTGTTTTCAACCATGAAGCATAGAGAAATTGATCTTAGAAACCGATTGACTGATGAACAGTTTCCTTCTCTCCTGAGAATCACCTGCTCACAATTTCATCCAGAAAATGAAAATATGCTAAAAGCTTAATCACGGGTTCTCTCAACTTAGATCTCATTTCAAACCTTTTAAATGGATTTAGAAACAATTTAGTTGATATTTATCACTGCTTTGAATTTTGAATATTTAAATATTACTATATTTAAGATGAATTTTGAAGAAAAAATAACGAATAAAGTCTTCAGCACGCCAAAAACTTTTGTTTTGTTTTGCTTTTTTATTTGACCTTCGTTTAAATATGATTGCCTATACCTGTAAGCGAAATTTTATATTTATTCAACATACTCGAGATAGCATATATAAAAAAAAGTAATAATGTAACAGGAAATTAAACTTAACTAACCGCACGTTAAAAATAAAAGATCCCTCATTTAATTTTAACCTTAAGTTTTTTTTTTGTTTAACAATATATGGAGCTTAGCTTTGAAAAGAATCGCCCTATTCAAATATTGGCTCGCTTAGATTCAGTTGCTGATAATATAAATGCAATTTTTCAGCCTTTGAGATCACTCGAACAGGCTTCTGCAAGGTGAAAGACATTTAGACTTCCTCAATTTTGTCCACCCCGGAAGAAAATTCGAATGTCCAGCTCCATTAGGTTCTATCCCGTGGTCGATTTGTTTGTACAAGTATGCAAAGCTTTAGCCTTCTAAATCACCAGAGAGGGATTTCGGAGGATATGAAAAGATTTCCGTAAGTTTTAAGCTGTAAACAAACGATATAGAATTTTAAAAGACTTTTCGGATTAAAAAAAAATATTTTTTCGGTTCCCCGAGGAAATCAAAAATCCGGCACCGTTCGATTCTGTTCCGTAATCGATACTAGGAGTGTTGTTGTTGTTGAGACTCAGACCGTCCGACCTACCAGAAAGGAATACTAGGAGTGTACAAATATTCAGCCTTCTAGGTCCCAGGGAGCTTCTATAAAGACAAAATCAAATTAGACAATTATAATGTAGATTTGTGACGTCACGAAATGAAATGATGTCATCAAACCTCCGGATAAAGTTTAGCTTAGTGTCCCCCGAATCGTTTGATCCACCACTGTCCAACGATTGTTTTTGTTCTTTGTGAGATAGCAAGTCACTATTTGTATTTACTTCCTACTGACGCGTATTGCTTCTTTACATAAAGCTAACGTTATCCATGTCTTTGTTCTTTATCCTGACTCACCTATTTAAAGGACACGAAAGAGAGATACATTGGTCATGAATCAGCCCTTATTTGCATAACTGCGTTTGCATCGAATCGAATATTCATCCGAACCAGCATCTATGCATAAATTCTACTCATCTTTACGAAACGGCCAGAGAATGATGAGCGTGCAAGTATTTCAAACATCAATACTAAATGGTTTTCCCATGGATTTCTCTCCACTCTTGTACACTTAGGCACGCTTTAAAGTCGCTTGTAATACATGATTTGAGAGCCATACTTGGCCACATCTCCAGATGAGCATCCCAATGAAACAATATTAACTTACCAAAAGTCGATTCTTGAGTCACTCGAGCATTTCAATTTTAGGATGGGATTGCTCCTTTATTCGCCACAGTTAAGAGTATGGGGAAACGCTGAATTTATTGGAAAATGAAGATTCGTGATCAGTGGGAATTTGGCGAATTAATAATTCTGAACAGGGAATTGAGATCTGAATAGAGATCTCCTCATTTACACAAAACACGCCTCAGGGGGCGTTTCCAAATTTAACATCGCGCTCTTATTGCAGATAAATATTTTCATGGACCAATTGAGTGGCGTGTCCAGCCGATATCCGGAATGACGAGCACATAAGAGGGTTCTGTGAGTATGAACTCAGCCTTTACAGTCTCGTCCAACATGAGCTCAATCCTTAAGAAATTAGAATTCGGCTACATAATAGAACCACAGGTGTAGATCTGCAGAAGGTTGACAAAATTGTGGCATATAGCAACATTTTTGCTGCAAGTAGAAGCTAAACCACACTGATGAGCGTGTAAACCGGTTTATGGATGCTGTTATATGCAATGGAGTCGCGATCCTAGAGATCCTCTCTAGTAATTCCGCTAAAATTCCGGATTCCGCTCTAAATGCAAAAACCAGCATTAGCTGATAGTTACCCGACCTTTTGAACATTGGTTCACGGAAAATTAAAGTCGAATCGCCCAAACAACTCTATCTCTATCTCTAACTCTCTATCTCTCTCTAACTCTCTATCTCCCTTTTTAAATATTTCTAACTCTCTCTAACTCTCTATCTAACTCTCTATCTAACTCTATCTAACTCTCTATCTAACTCTCTCTTTCTCTAACTCTAACTCTCTCTAACGCTCTTTTTAACTCTCTCTCTAACGTTCTCACTAACTCTCTCTCTAACTCTCTCTCTCTATTTCTCTAACTCTCTCTCTCTATTTCTCTAACTCTCTCTCTCTCTAACTCTCTCTAACGCTCTTTTTAACTCTCTCTAACTATAACTCTCTCTAACGCTCTTTTTAACTCTCTCTCTAACGTTCTCACTAACTCTCTCTCTATTTCTCTAACTCTCTCTCTATTTTTCTAACTCTATCTAATTCTCTCTTTAACTCTCTATTTCTCTAACTCTCTCTTTCTCTAACCCTTTCTCTCTAAATCTCTCTTTCTCTAACTCTCTCTTTCTCTAACACTTTCTCTAATACTCTCTCCAACACTCATTTTAACTCTCTGTAGCTCCCTTTTTAACTCTCTCACTAAATCTCTCTTTAACTCCAACTCTCTCTCTAACTCTCTCTCTAACTCTCTTTCTCTAACTCTAACTTTCTCTAACGTTCTCACTAACTCTCTCACTATTTCTCTAACTCTCTATCTAATTCTCTCTCTAACTCTCTCTTTCTCTAACCCTTTCTCTCTAACTCTCTCTTTCTCTAACACTTTCTCTCTCTAACACTCATTTTAACTCTCTATAACTCCCTTTTTAACTCTCTCTCTCTAACTCTATCTCTAACTCTCTCTCTCTCTAACTCTATCTCTAACTCCAAATCTCTCTCTAATTCTCTCTCTCTAACTCTCTCTCTAACGCTCTTTCTCTCTCTCATGAAGAGAAAGGTTCGTATTGAATTAAATAATATTTATTTTAAATTCAAATAAATTTGTTAAAAGTAGTTTATAATAAAAAGGAAATTACAGGGACACACAAGTGGTGCAACCGTCACTCGTCAAAAACATTCGCTTCTAACGACTGATGTGGGAGCAACAAACGTGGCAGAAGCTATGGAAATGTGTTACCTATGGTGACCAGCCTTCATGATGGTAACAAAAGAAAAGACGGGTGAAAACCCAGGAAGCAGGACATTATGAAAGAACGGTAAAATATCAAAGAGGAAAGTGCACGTCCAGAAAAGGCTTCAAATTACGTGTTTAGTTATTCATAAAATCCCAATTAAATTACAAAAGCAGAAATGTACAAAAATTTCCGAAATAAGAAGGAAGCAAACGAAATCAAGAAATCAAACCAGATTTCCAAGCAGAAGAGAAGAAATGATAATTGTTATTAATATGAGATTTTGAATGAGAAACAATGAAAAAATTTCAACAAGAAAGATCAATCATGCATAAGCATTGATTATGAAACACTTTCCAACTGAAATGTAATTTCATTTAAAAATTTCTAAAATGTGATTCATTCAGTGGTAATATCTTTTACATTATCACAGTACTACAGTAATTTATTATACTTAAATATTTAAAACTGTATCGAAATATAAATCATCTGATTCTTTATGTAAAATCAATGAATATTTCATTCATATAACTTGTATTCCAGACTCCAGAGCTAAATAATTGTGTGTGAAAAAAATTCAGCAATTCTTATGTAATTCATCTTACAATCGCTTGAGATATTTGCATTCTGCATATGTTAAAATTAGGCTTCCTTGAAGAAATAATAAAAGTTTAGGGATCATTTAAAATCACAACTATTGTAATTGCATAGGCACGGAATTTAGATACACAGATAATATATATGTGTATGTGTATGTACTCAAAGTATTGGAATCGTGCCGAAGATCGGAACTCGAATTTTCAAAGGATCTACACGTTTTGGGACTTCTAGAACACGAAAAAACTAGTTTTAGGAAGACGTCTGTGTGTGTAAGGGTGTATCTGTGTATGTTTCTGTGTGTCTGTGTGGATATTACATCCACTCTAATTGAAAAACTAATGGACCGAATTTCATACAATTTGGTAGGTATGTTTTTTGTGGGAAATCCTGATGTTCATTAGATTATAGTACGATTCGTAATAAAAGAATCTGCCTTCTTTGCGAAATGGCCGCAGAAATTGCCTTTATCCACTCTAGCTAAAAACTAATGAACCAAATTTAACAAAATTTGGTGTATAATATTTCAATAACCTACAAGTGATTTATATACCAAATTTAACAAAATTTTGTATATAAATCATTTGTAGGTTATTCTACTACGATTCGGGAAAAAGGAACGGGCTATTTTTGCGAAATGGCCAGCAAAAATCGTTATATATAAAAATAAAAGACTACGTGTGCTCAATTATATCAATTAAATTCCTATTTTATATGTGATTTTTGACAACAAAAAGAATAAGACTAACCCCATTACTCTAGGACTAGCCGTTCTTGAGATATTCTAGTTTTTTCGCGTTTTCGCTACGCCACCTTTGACAATAAGTCCAGCTATCAAATGAGAACCAAATTTAAGTTTAACGTGTAAATTCAATGTCATTTAAAATACTTATGTTGTGCAGATAAACTCAAATTATCATTGAATAAATAAAGAGAACGAATATGAGTCTGCAGGGAAAGACATGTGCTGTCCACATCAGAATTTTTCACAATATTACAACAATGATTTATAGAAGTGAACGGGGATTATTTTCAGGCCATTTCGAAAAAAATGTATGATCTATATTTAAAGATCCATCAAATTTTTGTCGAATAAAATGTTCAACAAATTTAAGCTGTGTACCAAATTTTAACTCTCTAGGACGTAGGAAAGTGCATTTAAAATGCCATCAATTAAATTTATCATGAAGAGTTATATAAAATTTTAAAAAAATGAAAAATTGCTATCTACCAAATTTATTTTAACATATGAAGCCACTCCCATATGCAAAACGTTTAAACAAATGGAGAGATATTTATTATATAATATCTCTCTCTTTTCTTTCTGGAAGATATCCCAAAGTCAGAATTTAATTGCATTTGTGTTTTTCCCTATATTAAATAATTTTTTTAATTAAAAAACTACTTAACATATTTTACTGAATTTTTTTTTTATATATTCTATGGGATAATGTGAATATTTCCTAAAAATTTCGAAGCAATTCGTGAATTTTAAATTTACTTAAAAAATGTTTGAAAAATTAGGTCCCATAGGGTTCAATGTATTTCATTTTTTCAACCCGGGTTCAATAAAAAACTAATTGGGTTATATTATTTATTTATATTCCCATAGGTCCTACAGACCGTCTGAACAACATACTAAAATTTCATTTTGACAAACTCATTTTTACGGCAGTTATCGTGCTAACAGACAGACAGACAGACAGACAGACAGACAGAATGAACAAAGTCATAAACACTTTTCAACTTTGTTGTAAAGTGTTAAAAACACTTTTCAAAATGATCGAGCACTTTCACTTGAGATTGAATCTCGGTTTTCGTCCCATTCGATCAACCCCAGCTTCCAGATGAATAGAAATTCGAATTAGGGGTAGCCGTGCAAAGGTATTTAAAAAAATTTTGCTTATAAAATATGTACGCAATTCCATTTTTATGTTTAAATTTGAAATGGTTTTTGATATTCAGAACTTTGATTAAGTGTGATCTCTAGCCGATAAGAACTCGGGTGAAATGACTGTTTAGATAAAAGAACAAGAAAGATCAATCATGCATAAGCATTGATTATGAAACACTTTCCAACTGAAATGTAATTTCATTTAAAAATTTCTAAAATGTGATTCATTCAGTGGTAATATCTTTTACATTATCACAGTACTACAGTAATTTATTATACTTAAATACTTAAAACTGTATCGAAATATAAATCATCTGATTCTTTATGCAAAATCAATGAATATTTCATTCATATAACTTGTATTCCAGACTCCAGAGCTAAATAATTTTGTGTGAAAAAAATTCAGCAATTCTTATGTAATTCATCTTACAATCGCTTGAGATATTTGCATTCTGCATATGTTAAAATTAGGCTTCCTTGAAGAAATAATAAAAGTTTAGGGATCATTTAAAATCACAACTATTGTAATTGCATAGGCACGGAATTTAGATACACAGATAATATATATGTGTATGTGTATGTACTCAAAGTATTGGAATCGTGCCGAAGATCGGAACTCGAATTTTCAAAGGATCTACACGTTTTGGGACTTCTAGAACACGAAAAAACTACTTTTAGGAAGAGGTCTGTGTGTGTAAGGGTGTATCTGTGTATGTTTCTGTGTGTCTGTGTGGATATTACATCCACTCTAATTGAAAAACTAATGGACCGAATTTCATACAATTTGGTAGGTATGTTTTTTGTGGGAAATCCTGATGTTCATTAGATTATAGTACGATTCGTAATAAAAGAATCTGCCTTCTTTGCGAAATGGCCGCAGAAATTGCCTTTATCCACTCTAGCTAAAAACTAATGAACCAAATTTAACAAAATTTGGAGTATAATATTTCAATAACCTACAAGTGATTTATATACCGAATTTAACAAAATTTTGTATATAAATCATTTGTAGGTTATTCTACTACTATTCGGGAAAAAGGAACGGGCTATTTTTGCGAAATGGCCAGCAAAAATCGTTATATATAAAAATAAAAGACTACGTGTGCTCAATTATATCAATTAAATTCCTATTTTATATGTGATTTTTGACAACAAAAAGAATAAGACTAACCCCATTACTCTAGGACTAGCCGTACTTAAGATATTCTAGTTTTTTCGCGTTTTCGCTACGCCACCTTTGACAATAAGTCCAGCTATCAAATGAGAACCAAATTTAAGTTTAACGTGTAAATTCAATGTCATTTAAAATACTTATGTTGTGCAGATAAACACAAATTATCATTGAATAAATAAAGAGAACGAATATGAGTCTGCAGAGAAAGACATGTGCTGTCCACATCAGAATTTTTAACAATATTACACCAATGATTTATAGAAGTGAACGGGGATTATTTTCAGGCCATTTCGAAAAAAATGTATGATCTATATTTAAAGATCCATCAAATTTTTGTCGAATAAAATGTTCAACAAATTTAAGCTGTGTACCAAATTTTAACTCTCTAGGACGTAGGAAAGTGCATTTAAAATGCCATCAATTAAATTTATCATGAAGAGTTATATAAAATTAAAAAAAAATGAAAAATTGTTATCTACCAAATTTATTTTAAAATATGAAGCCACTCCCATATGCAAAACGTTTAAACAAATGGAGAGATATTTATTATATAATATCTCTCTCTTTTCTTTCTGGAAGATATCCCAAAGTCAGAATTTAATTGAATTTGTTTTTTTCCCTATATTAAATAATTTTTTTAATTAAAAAACTACTTAACATATTTTACTGAATTTTTTTTTATATATTCTATGGGATAATGTGAATATTTCCTAAAAATTTCGAAGCAATTCGTGAATTTTAAATTTACTTAAAAAATGTTTGAAAAATTAGGTCCCATAGGGTTCAATGTATTTCATTTTTTCAACCCGGGTTCAATAAAAAACTAATTGGGTGATATTATTTATTTATATTCCCATAGGTCCTACAGACCGTCTGAACAACATACTAAAATATCATTTTGATAAACTCATTTTTACGGCAGTTATCGTGCTAACGGACAGACAGACAGACAGACAGACAGACAGACAGACAGACAGAATGAACAAAGTCATAAACACTTTTCAACTTTGTTGTAAAGTGTTAAAAAAGTCCATTTCATAAAAGGAATTAGGAGTAAAAACGAGCTTAGCTTTGGAAAAATTAAAAACAGGATTCGAATCCAAAGAATGTTCAACAATTAGAAGCTTCATACTTTGAAACATGACTCATGTGTTCCTTAAGAGCTCTATTTGTTTTACCAACTTAACAAAGACTGCATTCACAAGGAATATTACAAACACCTACAGCGACTCAAGACAGGAATAGGGTCTTTAAAAGAAGGGAAAGGGTTGTTGATAAGAGGTTTAAAGGCACGCCTGAAATTGAAACGGGGAAAAATATGGGCGAGCTGACCAGTGAATGAAAACGCAGAACGATAGAATTAATAGGACAAAGCTCTTGACATTGAAGATTATAAACCAAATTCGTCTTATTGAATTTATGCAAAGTCATGTCAATAATAATAGGATTATGCCCCCTAGAAATAGCCAGAGATTTCAAATAGATTAATCGGGGGATTAAAACGAGCATAGGGCATAGGGAGGCATGGAAGCAGAGGAAGTTTTACGTTTCTAAAGGCAAGTTTCAAACTGTTTCTAAAAGCAAGAAATATAACCAAATAGATGAAAAAACAGAATGATCCCTTAGTAGTGTATATAAGGGGGTTCTGGCTCATCCGGTGCTATACTTTAACATGGGCAAATTCCGGTGCTATACTTCCCCATGTTAAAACATAGGTGCACCGAATGGAGAGGGGTGGAGCTTCATCTTGCCACGTGATTTTTTTCTATGAATGGAGATTTTTATTAGTCAGATA